>ML811776.1:207684-260058 GCA_009831015.1 Picea engelmannii
TGTAAGGGTAGCCATCTTCTTAAGGATTGCCTTGGTCTATCCAAGGTTATAGAAGTATGGTCTACACACCCTGACCAACCCATGTCATCAGCCTCTGAACAACATACTGATGACCTCCAGTCAACTAGTCATGATACGGTTGGTAAGAAGAAAAGTAGAGTCAAGTTCCCATGTATGTTATGCAAAGGGAGTCATCTAACTCATCTTTTCCCTCATATGGACAAAGCCTCGAAATTACTGGAAGACATGATTGTTTCACAACCTCAACTTCCAGCTGCTTATCACAAAATTTCTCTCAACCCACCTGTAGTTGATGGAATTATCACTCTGGTCCCTTCACCGGTCAATCCAATTGATCATGTCGTCAATCTGGTCACGTCCTTAGTTGAACCAGTTGACACAATGGTCGATCCATTTACACCTGTCAACCCCATTCTCCCCTTGGAGAATGAAACCCAAGTGGTCGATCTGATCTCATCATCGGTCGATCCTACTCTCCCGCTAGAGAGTAAACTCGGTACTGCCCATGTTTTTCTCGTTGATATAGACTCTGTCGTGTCAAGGGGTATTCCTCCTTCTCCTGTGAAACTCCCTCCAAGTAATGAGGCCATCCATTTTGATTGGGGTGTGCTAACTGGACCTCGTCTTCCCTCTTACATTCCTTTCCAGATTACAGTACAGGTTTGTGGTCGGGACGTTCCCCTAACGTTGATAGATGAAGGTTCATCTGTTAGTATTTTGTCCTCTATTACTTGGCAAGCCTTGGGTTGTCCTCCACTTGTGCCGGTTATGCAGAATCTGTTAGCTTTTAACAGAAGAACTAGTCAACCTTTAGGGACCCTTCCTTAGTTTCCTATAACTTTGGGAGGGAAAACTATCTTTATTGAGGTCATGATAGTCCAAGACCCCTTGGATTTCACTTTACTCCTTGGGCGAGATTATGTCTATGCCATGAAAGCTATTGTGTCTACTCTTTTTCGTGTGATATATTTCCCTCGCGATGGATGAGTTGTGACTGTTGATCAACTTTCATTCATTGACCCTGCTTCGATTGCCTCCCTGGATGGTTCTTATATGCAAACGATATCGCCCCTGCCACAGGTCAATTATGTGGCGTTGTCGCCCATGGCTTCAACTTCTGATGACTTAGATCCAATAGTTGACATGGTGATCTCTTCGATAGGTTGTTTAGAGCCTGATCTCTTTACTCCTGTCGCGACCCTCGACATGGTGTCCTTCCAGAGTGTGTTTCTTCCTTCCAGTGAAGACTTCTTGGAAGCCATGACCAAGTTTTGTCCCTTGACATGGTGTCATTACGGAGCATTGTCCTCTTGGAATCCATGATCAAGAAACCAATTACGAGGATATTTTTTTCGTCTCTGTGGCAACCTCGTTAAAAAATTAAACAAAGGTTACGAGCATAGTTCTTGTTTCTGTGTCAAGCTCATTAAAAAATGAAATAGTTTTCCCCCTCTCTATTTGAGTCAAGTCCTTCGTCTCGTATTTGAAGCTTCATTTCATTCTCTTTTGTAGTTGGATGAAATGAAGCTTGGGGGGGATTTGCCTCAGCCTCTGGACTTCATGTTGAAGTTGAGCCTCTAGTTTCTTACGCTAGGGGCTAAGTACCAACCATCCATGTGTTATGCGTTGGGAAGTCCAAGCATAGTTTTCTATGGTTCAAGCTTGTGTAAAAATGAAACCACCTATCTCAAGCATAGTTTCCTCTGGTTCAAGCTTGCGGAAAAATGAAACCAGGTCCAAGCATAGTTTTGTTTAGATTTTAAGCTTGTGTAAAAATTAAAATCTATCCCAAGCATAGTTTTTCTTTGTTTTAAATCTTGTGTAAAAATGAAAACAATCTCGAGCTTAGTCTTTGTTCTTTCTCATGCTCGTAAATACATGAGAATAAGTTACCGATCTTAGTCTTTGTTCTTTCTCGTGCTCGTAAATAAGTGAGAATGTAACTGAGCATACTTTTATCACTTTTTCGGGCTCAACAAGGTTATACGAAAAAGGAACCCCCCTGGAGTCCTCTTTAAGCTCTTTTCAGACTCTCTAAACATGAAAATATCACCGAGCGACCTTGCTATTTTCACACTCAATAAAGTATTTGAAGTAAGTGTCTGGTGAGCGATAATTTATCTCTTTTTCAGTCTCGTCCAGACTATTTTACGAAAAAGGAACTGAGAGAGTTGTCTTTTAAGTGTTTTTCCAAACTCTATAATCTTGAAAAACCTTCGATTTTTCTATCTCTGGACTCGTTAAACAAACATTGACAGACCCGTGATGGGACCAAACCACTCCTTCTTAGGGTTCGTTAAAAATACTCCGAGGGACTTGTCCGAAGGATGAGCTTACATCAACAAGCATATGTTATCCTCCTCAAGCTTGCGTAAAAATAAAGAGGTACTCGCCAGAAATGGTGGGGGGAAATTTGGGAAAGGGATATGTTTTCATCTTCGTATTGATTGGCAGTAAGTGTCGCTCTTGAACATGACACCCCCTATTCATCATTTGAAGCCGGTTTAGGAAATCCATTTGTCTCTCATTCGATTGATTACAAGGTCATTCCCTGTGTTGTCTTTGAGTTAATGTTGCCGAATCATTGGTCGTGTCGTTCATATGTTCAAGAGAAGTCCATCTGAAACCTATATTGCGTCGACCATCTGCAGTCATCCATTCTCTCTATGTCGGCCTTCCCTGTGTTCAGTCCAATTCACATCATACTCTGTTTCACCTTCAAAATCTGTTACTCATTCCGTGTCATTGATGGGGGATACATCAAGGCCCTCCTGTGACTAGTTTTGTTCCGTCGACTTCAACTCATTATCCAGAATCAAGACTTAGAAATTATTTGGTACCTTGGGGCTTGCATACCTCAATGGCAGGTTTCCTTGCTTTCGACAGCGGGTTTACATCATTGACCCATGCTCAAAAGATTCCATCGGATGTTCGACATCAACTCATTTATTCACACTCGATGGATAGTACTATGGTACCTTGGGAATCATTGACATCAATGGTGATTTCCCTCGCACTTGTTAACGGTTTCATCAATGACCGGTAATCAAGTGGTTTCTACCATGTTCGACTTCAACACATGTAATCACATGGTTAGATTCGTACTTTGGGCGACGAGATTGAATACCCTGGATATCATCTTTGTGATCTAGGTTGCGATGGAGTATGCATAATTTGCGACACATAGATCCATTATGTATGTCTCGTGGCTATGTCATCTTGATTTGAAATTTCTCGCATAGATCCACAGTGTATTCCGGTGGCTATGCTATATTTTGACGGCATAGATCCACAGTGTATGATTGGTGGCCATGACCCATGTCTATAATGTCATCAGTATGTGATCTGAGTATGGGAATGCCTACCTCATAATTGATATATATGATATTCTACAGATGCTTGGCTGTTCACAGGTTTCCAATTAGGTGTGCTCCTGGCTCCCGACATACACATGCAGCTTACAAAGTATATCGGTTGTCACTGGTTCCAACCTCATACTTTGGGGGGAATTCTGTTACCCATGATTTTGTTCATCATGATGATGTATTGATGATGGTGTACTCAAGCTCTTCATAAGAACTTTCTCCTGAGAAAAAGTTATTTTCATCTCTTCCAGAAAACTCATTTTTGAAGACTATTTGCAGGCTGCTAGTATATTTGCCTGCGAGAATTCATGATTCTCGTAGGCTGCCTTAAGCCAGGGTGCGAGAAGTTCGCACTGTGTTGAACTACTAGGGTGCGAAATATTTCTAAAGAAAGGAAAAAGATGAATTATCGATGCTTCTAGAAGGGAATCTTCTAGAAGGATGAGATGGCATTCGAATGGTTATCCTAGTACTGGATTCCCTGATATTTTGGAATCATTCTTATCCAAGTAACTAATTCATTCTCTCCTATATATTGAGGGAATTCTCATGGAAAATGTTAAGAAAGCAAGGTTAAGCAAGATTCATTGGAGAATTAGTGAAAGAATTGTGTGAAGGACTGAAGCTACAGCAGCTTGAAGACTCCAACAAGTTTATCCTAAGGGGTTGATCTTCTTCATGCAAGTGAGAAAGTGTGTGTGTCAGAGCCAAGGGCCATCGAAAGGAAGTTTGCGACATCAAGGCTCAGGTTGTAATCTTTACTTTCCATTAATATGATACAGTAATATGTCCCTTTCCCATAAAGTTATTTCCACTTTATTGTATAATTCCTTGATCATATACATAGATTGATTGTTGAATAGATTGTGCTTTCTTCACTTTGGTTGGTTTGTGTTGTCTTGGTATTGACTGCACAAGAGCACTGGAGCGAAGCAGGAGCAACAAAGACTATAGGAAGTGATAATAAGGTATGTCATATGATCTTGCCTCCTATTTAATTCAATGGTTAAAATCTAGGGAAAGAGTCATGTTCTGTCTTGCTTTGTTCTAGATCCAGGTGGATCTAGGGAGATCGGTTTGTGTCCGCACTTACGGATTTATCCAATAACACTCCATGATATCATATCTCATTCCTACATCCCTCAATGCTCTGTTGAAAAGGGAAATAGGCTTCTCTAACCCCTCTGTATTTTTCTGTAGAAAAACAACAACCAATGTATCATATGAGGCAAAAGAAAATATCAAAAATTCCTTAGAATAGTCAGGGCTGATGAGCACACGTGCTTCAATCAAAGCCCTTTTAATTTGGTCAAAAGAATTTCTGGACTCAACAGTCCATTTCACCTTGCTTATTTTTCTAAGCATGGTTGTAATGTGCTTAACCAACTCAGCGAAATTAGATATGAACCTTCTTAGAAAATTGATTTTACCCAATAAAGACTGAACCTCTTTCTTATATCTGGGAAAAGATAAGGTCTGGATGGCCTCCACTATGCTTGGATCTATTCTTACCCTTCTACTGACACAATATGCCCCAATAATTTACCTTCCTTCATAGCAAACAAAGATTTTTTTAGGATTGAGAGAGAGACCAAGCCTTCTGCACTTAGGAAGACCTTCTTCAAATCATGACAATGCTCTTTGTCAGAATTTGAGAATACTGTAATGTCATCCAAATAGATGACTACAAATTTGTCTTTCTCCCGAATAAAGGCAATGTCCATGGCTTGCTGGAAGGTTGCTTCTGCATTCATCAGTCCAAAGGGAATTTTAGCATACATGAATGTGCCCCAAGGAGTAGTGAAGGTTGTCTTCTCTCTATCTTTAGGTAAGACAGAGATATGATTGTATCCAGAAAATCCATCAATCATAGACATCCTGGACGAACCAATCACTCTGTGCAAAATGTGCTCCATATTTGGAAAGGGGTAGTTATTCTTTTTGGAGCTCCTATTCAAATTATTGAAATCAACACATAATCTGATTTCCCCATTTTTCTTCCTCATAGGCACCAAGTTAGCCACCGATTCTGAATATCTCAAAGGAATGATGATCTGGGCATCCAACAACTTCCTCACTTCTTTTTCCATAATAGTGGGATTTATCTGTCTAAGTTTCTTCCTAAAAGGCTTGGTCTCCTCTTTCAAAGGGATCTTATGTTCAACGATTCTAGTGTCATATGTTCTCAAATCTTCATATTTCTAGGCAAACACATCAACAAACTTCTTTAAAAGCTTAACATATTCATCCCTTTGTTCCTTTGGCAATCAGTTAGACAATTTGACATACTTTGGATCCTCTTCTATCGCTAAATTGCATGCAGTCACATCAATATCTTTAGTCGAACCTTTAACCTTCACAACAACATCATCATTGTCAAACAATCTCTCCAAGGGGACAAGTCCCTTTGGAATATGATTATTGGGTAACTGAACAATATGATGGTCAACAATTTTATTCAGAAAAATATCAGCATGGGGGATTTCTTCAGTATCCTAATCTTGATCAATCTGCAAAGCAGAGAATTCATCCACAGTCTCAAGAAACCTTTTTATCTCAATATCATCCTCAAAAACCTTCCAATGTTTGACATTGTCAGGAATGCAGGGTCTATATTTTACTTCCACCTCATACTTGAGTTTGGGGGGCAGAGGAACCCTAAAATTACTTGTTGAGACAACCAATGAATCTTCCATAGTGTTATCCTCTCTTGGAACAAATGAGATATTAAAATCCAAGAAGAAACAATCAACAAGATCCCAAACTTCATTTATGTAAGCCCTCATCCTGGGGTGCTTAGCTTGATACAGATTTTTGACTTGATGAACAATTAACTCAACATCTCCAAACATTGCTAGATCTTCAGTATCCATGCTTTTAGCAGCCCTCAAACCCAAAACAAGAGCCTCATATTCTGCCACATTGTTTGTTGTTTCAAATTCAAGCTTGTAAGACATAGATGTGGTCTCTTGGGTAGGGTAAATAAAGACTACCCCAGCACCAACACTTTCCATAGAAGAGGTTCCATCAAAAAACATCTTCCAAATAGAGGTATTGGGAGGAGGATTTTCACGAGAGGTAATAGGTTGCTTCATGATTTCAATAGGTGTTTGAGGAACATCAGTGAGTTGTAACACTGTGGTCCCTAAATCAGTATCAACTGCAAAAATGGGGTGGTTGGTAGGATTTTCTTAATCACTAATAATATAAGCAAGTTGTGCTTCCCTATAAAGCCTTCTATGTTCCCCCCCCGAACACAAGAATGGTGGCATATGAAAGATCCATCTACAAAGTTCCCCCTAGTCTTTAGATCCAACATCTAGACAAGAAAATCCCAAACTTAGCGGGGACATCAGCGACCACAATAACCATGACCACACTTTTCATTGGAAATTGGAATAAGGAAACAATTGGGTCTTTAATAACCCCAAGACACTTCACATTCCTAGAATCAAATGAGTACAGGTCATTGTAGGTTTTTGTAACTTCCAACCCAATCTCATCCATGACAGTATTAGACATGAGGTTATGATATGCCCCTGAATCCATCAAACAATTGTGCATCACTTTATCATGAATGTTCAATTACGTGTAGAAAGGAGGGGCAGATTCATCCCTATCCTCTACCAAAGTTCCTAGCATGATAGCTGGTTTTTCATCTTGGAGGTTGACTGAATTTGTGGGACAAGATGAAGGTTCAGGTTGCAGCATTTTGGAAAGGTACCTTTTGAAATCCTCATTCTTAACTATCTCCAAAAAATGTACAGGGATTTTAATCTTTTGAATCTCATTCTCAAAGCTAAAAGAGGAGGGAGGATTCAAAATCTTCTTAACTTCTCGGGTAGGGATCTTAACCAATGCCTAGGGGTTTTGTGTCTCTTTTTCTTTGCTATTAACTGCCACATCCTTAGTAGGATTCTCTTTTCTAGTAGGCTGATCAAGAATGTCAGGCTTCCCCTCTTTCTTCTTTGGCTTTAGGTTGTATCTATTTGGATTTCCATTGGTCCTTTCCCCTTTTCTGAGCTCATTTAGTTGGCTACCCATGATATCCTATTCA
Source organism: Picea engelmannii (assembly GCA_009831015.1). NCBI lineage: Eukaryota > Viridiplantae > Streptophyta > Pinopsida > Pinales > Pinaceae > Picea > Picea engelmannii. The sequence continues at coordinate 215,128 of ML811776.1, forward strand.
TATGCATATTGGATTAAATGAGGAGATGAAGAGGTGTCACCAAGACAATGGATTTCAGGGTCATCATCTTCTTCCTCTCCTTCTTCATCAGTGACAAGGTTATTTTGGAAAGGGGCTTGGATTTTTTTATCATCACTATCCTTATTTCTTCGATATATTTGGATGATGTGAGGGGAATTATTTGGTCTTATGAAATTACCCTTATTATCAACATTCTAGGGGTTCCTATAACTCTGTTTTCCTTCAAATTTCAATTTCTCCATTTCTGTAGAAAGTGATTTTACCAGTTTTTTTAACTCATCCACTTGAGGGTAGGAAACAGAGGAATCACAGGTTGAAGCTTCGGTCCTACCTTTTATTTTGTCTCTATTAGACTTACTCCTAATTTTTCCAGCTACCAATATATTAGACTCTACTTCAAGAGTTGCATATTGAATATGAGCTAAAGAGGTAGCTCTTCTTTATCTCAACAGGAGTAAAATATCAAGGTCAAGGTCAGTGGGAATCTTATTATACATCTTGTTAAATATTTTTGAGAAGTCTAAAACAGATTCCCCCTCTTTCCTCTCAAGTGACCCAAACTCAGTAATATAATAAAGAAAATATTTTTTATCCCCCCAATGCCTCAAGAATGAATCATCCATAGCTTCAATCCCAGTAATAGATCCAGGAGTCAAGCCCCTAAACCATTTCCTAGCCTCGCCATCAAGGCTCTCTATAAAAACTCTCATCCACACATCTTCGTTTTCAATATTAAGATTATCCGCATAACTGTAAACATCTGAAATGTGTTCTTTTGCAGTTATGTCTTCCTCCCCTGTGAACTTGGGCATGTACTTAAGGAAGTCTCTAGTTGTTAGAAAATTCATAGCCTAAGGTAAAATAAGAGGGGCATATCTAGCAGCCACTATGGCATCCATCTTGTTTCTAGGAAGATTAGCACCTACCATTTGGATGTGAATTGTATGATAACCAGGGGGAGATGGAGTTTAGACAAGTAGGACTGGAGATGTGTTTATAGGGGAAAAGGGAAATGACTGAGTGTTGGAGGAGAATGATATAAGGTTCAAAGTAAATAATCTTCCCCCTCTTTAGATACAACAAATTTGATAGGAGGAGGAGTAGGAAAACCCAAAGTGGGAAAATCTTCTAATCTCTTGGGTCTAAATCACTTTACAATATCAGGGGAAACAAGAGTTTCAAAACTTTCTCCTTCCAAATGAAGACTAGAAGGGGGCAGTTCAATAGGAAATATTTCAAAATATAAACATCTGGAAACTCCAAAAAATGGTATAAAATGATAATTAGATACAACTACTGGAGTTTTAAAACAAGGATCATGTAAATTACCAGAATCACCTCGTACATCAGTTAAAATCCCTTCTTGAGAGGTATTTCCTTTCTTCATAATTTGTTTTTGGGTAAGCTTCAGGTGTTTCCATAGGAAACTATGGATTAAACCTCGTGTGTCTTCCTTTATGAGCCACAACTAAAACAGTGGAGTCGCCAGGTGCAAGTTGCAATCTTCAAGGTATTGATTTATGATGCACCTTCAGAATCATAATTTCTTTGTCGTTCAATCCTAGGGAAATGTCTTCAATTCATTCCCCGGAAATGACGCCAATAATGTTAGCACTGAGAGTCACCCTCAAATTGCAAGAGGATAAGCCCAGTACCCATAAAAATGTTTGTGGAGGTAAGTTTATGAGTGGAGGTCAAATGGACAAAACTCAGTACAAGAATGTTTTAACACAGAAATTGGACGAGCAATGCATAGGGAAGTGAGGTCCTCATTAACTTCAGTCAGTGGTTTAAGGTTAAAGGTGAGCAGAAGGAAGACTTAATGAGAAAGGTGGACAAGTCTTCCATGAGAATTCGGACTTCAAGCAACTTGGTGAAGAAAAAATCAGGCATAAGAGCACTCTTGAACTCAAGTTTCATACACTGAAATATATCACGGCAACATAGTAATCAAACCTCCATTACCATGTGACTACAACAACTCATTTGGATCTTCCATGCATGAGCATTTCAGTATAATAGGAAACAAGGAAACAAAGAAAGTATTGAAACAGGTCACAACAACATTATAATCGAACCTACATTACAATACAACTACAACCCTCATCTGGATCCTCCATGCATGAGTGTTTCAACACAAATTAAACAAGATGATGAAAGATTTTGACCTCTATTAATGAGAAAGTCTCAAATCTCATACATAACCAGAGAACAACTTTGGTATCAAAATATTACAAAATAGGCGGCTCTGCTCAACCATTCGACGACCATAAAAAAATATTGAATTGATCTGTTTATACTCAAATCATTCCACAACTTCCAAGAGTGTGCTCTGGCCATCCCATTCAAATATTTCTGGCTGTGCATCCTTCTGTCAGACTGTGTGTGTTTCCTCCTGTCAGACACATGATCAGATCAATATGGGCTTGCAAGAAAGAATCGTTCATCATGGTACCTCGGGATGAAAACTCTGTCTCCTTGGCCATAGCTTCCAAGCTTCCTATTTATGGAATGAGCTGAGGTTTCAGCTACCAGTCCTTTTTCATTTATTGAATCCTCCTTGGGATTGGAGCATGGTTGGATGAATAGCGAGCAACCAACTGTCGTTGTTGGATATGATATTATATGTGCACATAATTTCAGGGTCGTCAAAAGAGGTTTGGACCCACACCGATTTTGGGCCCGAAATGCACCATACTCCACCACGTGGCCTCCCCGCAATACCGTGGTTTTGATTTTGGCCCTCTTTTGAATTTTAATGCTCGCGCAGCTTGTGGTCGTTGATCTGATCGCAATCTACGATTTGGGCATGCTGGATATTTTAGCGCCCCCGCCAAATTTTTACTCACCTTCCAACTATGGAATCCTTCCAACCACGTTAAGAGGTGGCACTAAAATGAACTGCACGAGGGGGATCTTCACTGTTGAAAACTACACCTGCCTGCTCGCCTGCGTTCATGGATGTCACTCGTGACTATGGACAATTTTATGTGATAACAGTAAGGATGCACTAGATTTAGTATAGATTTTCATTATGCATGGCTAACAATGTTGATAGCCTTGGTTGGTTGGGGAGAACTAAAATACAATGGATTTTACCAGAGGCTAGGGAAGTGTTGCGCAACGAAATATACCACATTATGGGCACTTCAGATCTGAAGAAAAGGAAGGAAAGTTATAACATGTTATCTATGTTGTTTGATGAGATGCAAGTAAATATAACTAATACATGGATAATACCACCATAAGTGGTGATAGAAAATCAAGGAATAACATATTTTAAGGCTTCCAAACATAACATGTGGATCCAAGAAAAGAGGGATCCTAAGAAGGAATGACTACAATTGAGATAATGTGTTACAGGAGAACAAGTGTAGTGGGCCATAAAGGATTGGCCTAAGGAATGGAAGGTGAGAGTGATTCCAAATAAGGTATCCAAAACTAATCAACAAGTAGAGGTTGGCCTTTCAAAGTATTCAACAAGTACAACTCAAAATACAAGAAAGAAATAGAGCACGCCAAAGAAACAGGGGTTAGCACAACTACCAAAAAACCAAGGTAGAAAACTTCTATCCCTAAGGATCCAACTCAACAAAAGGAGCGCACAGTAGAACCAAATGGAGGAGCGCAGAAAGAGAAAAATAATCCTATGTCATAGGAAACAAGAGGAAGAAGTCTCCCAGATTTAGGTATACAAGTTACAACCACGCAGACAAAGACTCTACCATTGAAAATAATAGTCTTGTAGACAGGAGGTCAATGCAAGAAAATGAAGGTGCACAAGGAAGTTCCTCAACTCACACTGACAGAGGATGATGCAGAGTTAGTCGCAGAGAAGTTACAGGACCACATGACAGAGGCATGGTATGATGTTGAAAACCAAAGGGAGGAGATAGTCAAGAAATTGAAAGAGGTTAAGGATGCACTGGATAAATTGAAACTTACTACAGTGCAACAGAAAGAACAACAACAACAACAACAAACTTTGCAGTAGAGGAAAGTTTCATAACAAGAGATAGTGCAGATAATAGCCATGGGAAATGAAAATTTGTGTATCACCCAGGGAATGTTGTAGGTCGATGAAGATACAATGCAGAATCCATTGCAAGACATAGATAATTTGGACTTCGCACTGCCCAAGGTTCCAACAAAGGGGTTGTACAAACTTCAAATCAATGTCGCATAAGAAATTTAGTCAAGGGCATGCGCAGATGCGGCAAGTTTACAATTGGCTAACGAAGTAAATAAGACACTAGATATTACACTTAATCATGTGCAATTCAAGAGGGAAGAGATGAAGTAGCACATTGAAATATTAGAGCAACAGATAGAAGAAATGTTCAAAACTATTGTTGACAATGCACAAGGGGAGAATGTACCCACAAAGGGTAAGATTGAGAAAATAACACAGACTATGGAGGATTACAGAGCCCACATTGTATAGTTGGAGGATCTCCTAGTACCGACTACTCCACCAGAAGTAAGAACACAAAGGGAGCAAGAGGCTACAGGTCATATGGAGAGCATTTCGTTGATCATTCAAGAAATCACAGAGTTGTATAATAAGAGCATGCAGTTATGGATGGATCTTTAGGAGGAGGACAAATTGCAGGAGTTACAACAGAAAGAAGAAGGCATAAATACTGCACTGCAAGAACTGAAGCAAAAGAATAAAATGATGAAAATCTCAGAAAGATTGAGGAGTGCGCAAGAAATGAAGAATTTACAAGCAAAGTTGAAGAGTATACAAGAAGAAAAGCAGTCAAGGAAGGCAAGAGTATACAAAGATTGATGCAACTAAGGGTCAAGTTGAAAAACTTGGCTTAGAGAGTGGAGAACTGTTGAAGGAGCATATTACTGAGGAGATTATCAAGACTGTAGCTGAGAAGAGCACGCAAGTAAAATCTCAAGTTGAAAAAATTTCAGGCAGGTTCTAGGAGCTAGAGTCAGTTCATATGGAACATACTACCTAATTGGCTAAGAAAGATCCATAGGTGAGTGTTGGGGGCATGTTGGCACAAGTCATTTTTGGGAAAAGCACAACAATTAATGAAGACAGATAGAAAATGGATAAGAAAAGGAGTGTGCACTGAAAAACAAGGAAAATCAGTGTTGGGAAAGTAGGAAAGTCAAAGGAAGGACAAAGTACATGAATCAATGAGGAAAATGGTTGGATTTTGAACTAGCCGCACTCAGGAAGTTATAAAGTGGGCAAAACTAACTCACCTAGGGTTATTGGGTTAGGGTTTTGGTCATTGTTGTAACGAGTACTAACCCATTTTTTTAATAATAATAATAATAATCTATTTTTAAGGTCATGGTGAAGCCAGACACCAAATTGGTGTATGAGACCCCCTTGTTTGTGGGACAAGGGACCCTCTCCGCCCAATGATTTTATTGGTAAATTCTATAGAGGTATACATACCCTACGCCCCTCTGGGTTTGAACTTATGACCTCTTAGGAGGAAACACATGTTCTTAACCATTAGGACCACTATGGCTATATATAAATATAGGGTGTGAGATCGAGTTGTAGAGTTGTTGTTGAGCTAGTTTTGGAGACAAATATATGCATTGTAATCAAGGGTAAGGTCACAAGATGTGGATCTTGGTGCGATCTTGTCAGCCACAACTATACTCATTTGTAATGAACGCAACACAATGACTTCGTTGAAGAATAATAAAAGAGCGATGAAAGCCAGATATTTGTGGACATAACCCAGGGGGGTGAACCACAATAAAATTTGTGTCTTTGTGTGGAATGTTTTGTTATTTCTTTCTACTGTTTATTTATGAATGAATGAATCTAATAGTAGTAAAATGCAGTGCACAGTAGAATGACAAGATAATTACTACAAAATGAATCTTAATGAATGAATCTGATTATAGAATGGTAGATCTGGATGTAATGTTGTATTAGAATAATATATCTGATGTATGTTGATGTAGAAAGAATGTCCCTCATCCTCTCAGTAGACTCCCTTCTAAGATTGCATACATTTGGGTCCTTCAATCACCCATAATCCATCTCAGGTGAGACTACATTGTGCACAGTGTTGCCTTCTGGTCTCCAGAAGGGTCGATCGTTTATAGGGTTTTCTTGGAAACATAAAGTAGAACCTAATTCATCCCATACATCGAACATTAGGAAAAAGATGGGGTGTTGCTATTGCAATGCAAATCTTGATAGATGTCTAGTTCTCTTGCAAATACCAGTTTTCAATAAACACCACGATACAAGGATTTTTTCTTCTTTCTAAAACTTCATCCCAATCATGAGCATCCTCAATAAATGCCTCATCCTCCCAACTTTCATAACTATATGGATAGGTGCATTCTACTTGATTGGCTTTATTTAAAATTATACCTTTAGTATAATGCCTTCTGAACTGATAGGTGGAAACCTATATTCTTGATGGTTGGCTTCTTCCTATCTTGCATTTCTTGGATCCTTTATAAAATAGTGACTTACCCCGAAACCATAAGAAATGAAAATCCTTATCTTTTCTTCTTTTAGCGATGATGCATTGAACCCATGGAGAATAGTTTGATAGGATAATTACCCCATAACCAACCCTTATGATGCATACTTAGGCATGAGATGGGGTGTTTTTATTGCACTACAAATCTTGATAGATATATAGTTCTCTTACAAATACCATTTCCAATACAACCTATAAGATTCTTGGCATCATGAATCAATCTTGGGAATTCTTTACAAAAAATGATAACATACAAGGACGAAGAATAAGTCACAAATAGTTGTATAAGATTTTTTGTATTTATCATCCCGCAACATCTAAAAATAGACATGAATAGGAGCTTCTGAAATATTACAACTAAGGTTAATACCTAAAAATACATTCCTAACACATATAACATCCAATATATATGAAGCCATATAGAAAAAATTCACAACACAAATCTTTTGTTTAATCTTATGAACCTTCTCAATCATGTTACAGAGTTGATTAGATACAATAGTTTCCCAATTAAATGACCCTTCTGGTGTGGCAACCATATAATCCAATGGAACTCATGCATCTGTAAACCAAGAGAAATATTTATCACGATAAAAACAACATAACAACATCATGAGGTACATATATGGTTCCCTCAAGATTGCAAAAGGGTACCACCCATTGGATCTATTCATGAAATTTTTATCCTCCTTCCACCAACTAGCCAAGACCTTTCTCACATCATGTGTATCCTAAAAGTAATTTACAAAAGTAGTAATTAGAAGCACTCTAGGTGGCGGAAACTTATAATACTTCTCCAATTATTCAGTTAAAAAAATCCCCACACACTCACCCTTCTCATCCGCAATCATGTGCCTTTTAAGATTGGCACGGTTTATAATTTGTTCAATTGCATCAACACAAGGGAATTTTACAAGCTCTCTAGTTGCAACAATATGTAGACATGATTTCTAGATATTCATGAAAACCTTATCATCAATCTCCCTCATAGTAGGGTCATTATGGGGTATCATCTCCAGATACTATTCTTTCTTAAAATACAAATCATTCCATCATGGAAAACGGACTTGAGTTCTGCTACTTGGTTCAGTATCTTTGTATATTGGGGCATGGAAGATGTTCCTCGGATATGTAAATTTGAATCATAGGAACAAAATCCTTTTATGGATCCTCAACCACTATAGGTTTTTTTTTGTGAAGCTTCCCCTATATCTCTCTCTCTACCCCTAGGAGATTTAATAAGCTGTCTCATAGGGGTTCTCCTTGGTGGCACATTTTCTACATCAAAAACACAATAGAGCAGACAATTGCATTTTGATTAACCATACAACATATACTTTTTCAGAAATGGATAGCTTACCTATTTTGAGTGAATGAGAAAATCAAAGATTTAATTAGAAAACTAACACGCACACTTCCCCTTGGCTTATGATTCTACGTTCTACATAATGAAACTACTTCGCATGGAATCACTCACACCAATGGCTCTATCTTAATTGAAAAAATAAAACACTTGTAGGCAACCCAAATAATTGATAATGATCGAATTCAAAATCAGAATGAGCAATTTGGCCCAAAAAAAGATTGATTCTAATGGCCAATGGGCTCAATCTAGAATATATGATGACAAAATATAACTCATTCTGATTGGATTCACTAAATATGAGGAATTGAATTTCGATTGGATGTCCTAGCCACAAAATCCATGAATTTATATCCAATTCATTCCTCATTAGGTGCTCAAAAATCTTTGATTACCTTTTCAGAAAGTTTTGAAATGTTTCACCTCGCATAAAATTCCCAACATAGTGATGTAGTATTTATAGAAAAATGTGCATACGAGAACACCAATTGGCCATCAATAACCTTCCTTACCTTTTCATTCACGACTTTCAAAATTTCCCTTTTGGTAGATTTCAACTTTTGTCTATTAGCATAATAAAAAAAAAATTATCAAATCTTTTACTTTTCACCACGTTGGAAACTCATGTTGTATCGGTGCTTTAAGAAATTTGTTCTATCAACCAAATCCTATTTCTTTTGTTCTATCGTCTCTTTAAGAAATTTGTTTCTCGCCAACGCTTCTACAGAACTTGTTAATCCTTCAAAGAACTTCAAAATTCCTTTGTTTCTCGTATCAACAAACTCCAAAATGCTTTGTCTAACGCAAATGAGGTTTTTCAACTTTGTCGATACTACTTCTTTCCAATTCAAAATGTTGTTTTTTGGGACTTAGAATTTTTGGGTTTTTTTTAAGGTTTAAGACACTTACTACACTATATGCAATGCATAAAATCAACTAAAGCAAACATGCTCAAAATTACTCAAGAATCGAAATGAAGTGGTGCCCAAAATTTTCTAGATAAATTTAGGGTGTGTTGTGTACTCAACACCTTCTATGCTTGATATACTTATTGACTAGCTACAACATCAATGCCATGTTGTTGTTTGTATATCTCTAAAGAGAGATATACAAGGGAATCAATACATATTATCACATAGGAACATAATAAAAGAATAAACCATAACCATGACAAATCTACATACTAAATCTAAATGGGAAATGAACAATTACACTACCTCATGAATGCCAAAAACCCAAACAATACACAATCACACATATATCACTCATTGTAATATATTATAAAGCATATAATACAAGTGTTTTCACATGATTATATTTCACTATGCAATGATGATTATAAATGCATACCATCAATAAACTATCACGTTGTTTCAATCCACAGGTCACCCCACTAATACATGTGAATACAAAAAATCATCCTACAAGTTTGCATTAAATGCGTGCATATATAATAGAATATATCATACAAGGGTGCAAATGGATTTTGACCTAAGTGTTTATCTCGTCTTAACACCATCCAACCCTAAAAGGATCATGTGTACCAAACCATGTGTGGAAATACACCATTCAACTTTGAATCGAACGAATAGAAAAAAGGAGTTGTGAAGATAATAAAAAAATGAATTGAGGAAGTTGGCATGAAAAATTAAAAGTTGTAGACCAAATCTACAAGTTGAAACTTTGCAATGAAAGAAGATGAAAAGCACACTTCAAACTATAATCAACTATCTCATAATATAAGAACTCATTTTCAAATAAATAATAAGTGAATTCTACTCAATCAATTTTAGCTACAAGTACTAGGTTTGGCACACAACAAGGCCAAGTAAACCTAAATAGAACCGAGCAACACAATTGATCTTGATGAGCACAAAAGCAGGAAACTAGAAACTATGAACTAATTTCTAAAAACTATCATCATTTATGTTGCAATATTCATAATATGAGCCTCCACTACTAGAACAAAGGGCCCTAGTGTCAAAATTTGTGTCGCTTTCCTTTGTTATTTTTTTTGCTATGAAGTTAGAATGAAAAATATGAAGAATATGATGGCATCAATACTTGTGTCACTTTTAATTGATTTTTTTGTCTATGTTGTGTCGATCTTCTGTCACGTGTCATTATCGCATCATCTTTGCACCACATTTGGCATCACATTGTAACACACCTGACCCCTAAGTACCCTTTCTAGGGATGGGGCAACAAAATTTCACTTACTTTAGTCGTCTTGAATCATCTCTCTGAGATATCCATTCTCTTCTACTTAACTGTATCTCTCTAACGACTACTACCAAACTCAAAACCGAGATCTGGATTACAAGTTATGGCCTCTCGAAGTTCTTCAGGCATTATCAGACATGGACCATAGGGCTCCACCTAATTCGTACCATCCCCAAGTTCCTCCATCCACTAGGAAGGTCCATCCACTGTCCAATCCAACGACGAGACACAATATTCATTTAACACATGAGATAGAGGGAATTTTGGCATTCGACGCTTCGATGTTGAATGCCCCTTCTCCTTTTTGCAAGCCTATCCTCCGGAGTCCTGAATTCTCAAACTCCCGAAGGAGCCCGGAATCTCTTCACGTGGCTCTGGACTTCAGGATTTTTGGCGTATCCTCGACATTGCACCCCAAACCTCTGAAATCCTGAAGTCCCAGACTCCCAAAGGGTCCAACCTCGCACATGATGACATACTAGTCGCGAAGGTAAGGATAGGTGGGTCCCGAGTACTCCACCCACAAAATGGGTCAAGTAAGAAAGTACTATGGGTGACACGTGGTGAGGAAGAGATGACACATGGGCCCTACAGTGGGTGACACGTGTCACATTTTAATGGGCACATAGGGTCTCTGAAACGTATGAATCCAAGTGACATGGGGCATGTCAAACATGGGTCCACATTACCCTGGGTGACTTCAACGTGCCACATCACCCTGGACTGATAGCCTTCCAAGCCCTTTGATCTCATGGTCAAGGTGTGTCCACGTAACCCTTGGATCTACAGCCTCTATTACTTCGTAGCTTTGACGTTTAAGGGATCCGTGGTGTGACTTCCTTCTTTCTCCCAGAGTGGTTAGCACCAAGATAATGATGGTCTAGATCTAACGGTTAGGGGAGATCCCGAAGGGACCCTAGATATATGATCATCATCACTTAGCAGCTCTGGCCTTCGAGGGTTTCGACATTATGGTCGCTCCGCTCTCCCAAAGAAGGGCTTCTCTGAAGTATCGTACGCGGGCCCCTCCACTGGTTGATCAAATGGGTAAGAAGGGTTCTCAATGAACTCCCCAGATCCACATGTCTCCTCACTTCGTAACTCCAGCGTTCAGGGAGTTTGGTGCTATCACATCTTTGTTCTCCCAAAGTAGGACTTCGTCGGACTTACCCTGGCGTAGATCCAACGACCAAGGGAACTCCCCAATACCGTCAGATCTGTGGTTCGCATTACTTCGTGATTGATAAATGGATAGGGGTTTAATGGTGGGGCAAGTCTATCTACCATGATTAAGGAGACCACCAGGCATTGTTTAACCTTGTGGGTAACCATAACCATCAGTTTCCTTCGATGGTGTACAAATGGTAAGGTTGAAACACTCTAGAGCTCCGAACTCCCAGAGTTCTGAAGCTAGAAAGGGCTTAGCTCCTTTCAAGCCTAGCTCAAGGTTCCTAGACCTTGGTCATATGGGTTTCAAAAACTATCATGGGCTATGCACTAATATCTTAGTCGATAATTGGTTAAGGACATAGGCACAAGCCCTCAATCGTATGGTGAAAGGTTTGAAGGAGGCTCCCTCCTTCCATAGGGTTTGAACTTAGTACTCCCGTGAAGGTAGATTCTAGAGGTCGGCAGAACTTAAGCATCCTATTAATCCTTCCCCGACACTCTTACAGACTTACATCCCACAACTCTATAACTGCTAAGATGAGGCAAGAAAAATACCATTCGAAAGCATGGGTTCACAGCAAGACAATAAATATTTCTACCTTAATCATTCAATACAGAACTTAGTCATAGAAATATAAATATATTCAATCATCATTTCCATTTCAATACACAGGGTATGAAAATACTTATCAGAAAACTAGAATTTGTGAAGTGACTACTGAAAGGGGTGCTTGTTTCCACCCAACCATAGGCACAACCACTCCTGAACGGATTTACCGCTGGCTACCCCCAAGCTAGAACACGATGCTCTGATAGAGACTTTTTCTTCTTACTCAGTGACAGTCGGGGATGGAGGTAACTCTCCTCCTCCCACAGGATCTTGGTCGTTGGTTTTCTCTATACCAAGTAAGGAGGTCTGCACGAGTACTTCCACAGTCCCTGGTCAACCCCATTTATCAGCTTGGAACAAAACCCTGCCAATGAATTCTTGCACCCATAATGAGCTTATTTCCCAGTTCTTCCTCGAACCAAAGAGTTGCAAGCACTCTTTTCTCTTCTCGAGATTGATCTTTCGACTTTGCTCTCTCGTAGATTTTGTTCCTTGCCCACGAATTACCTCTTTTATTTCCTTCCTCGGCAAGTTTTAGTGGGTCTGAATCCCCGACTCATGGTTAGGTATAGAAGTCTTGCAGATGGGTACTCTGCCCCATCTCCTCATTAACTCTTGACGAGGACTCTTCCAGCTACTAGTTTGACTGGTAATTCATTTATGGGTCAGAGGATTGTTCTGGTTCTAAGTAATTAAATCCAGTAAGGTACTGGTTTGGTGGGGGATCATCTCAACCATTTTTGGTTTCCCTCACCATCTCTCTCATAGCACCATGGTCTATCTTTGCAAACCCCCCTTTCAACAGTTATGAAACACTATCCATTTTCTATTAATAACATAAAATACATATATTGACCTTTTATAACAAAAGGTTCATCAAATCCAACATTCACACATATCTAGTCTGCCATAGTCTCTTGGCCAGTTATAGTTATATTTACAAACTAGGGGAAACAGAGTTATTACACACATTTGCATCACAGTACAATGCAAATTTGACTTTATGTCACATTTTTCCTTGAAAAAAAAAATCTATTAAAAAATATTAATGAATTAATGAAAAAAATTAAGTTTTATTTATTTAATAATTAATTAATTAATAAGTTATTAATGAAACAATATATTCATTTTTAGTTTTCTAAGCAATAAATATATTTCAATACACATGAGCATATAGGATACATCTATAAATTCACTATAATTGATATACAATTTTCATTTTTCTCCATGTAACAAGTGGTCTATTGCCACCCTATAGAAAATGAGAATCTTACATACATGTACACAAGAATATATGTTCCTCCCATAAACAAGTGGTCTACTACCACCCTAGGAAAATATTAAGCTTAACTACAAGAGTACATAAATCAAATCAATATAAATATTGATTGGAGTTAAATGATCAAAAATATTGAATGAAGTTAGGTTGATCAGATCTTGATACATCATCAACAATTTATCTATCATCTAAAGCCACACCATCATATTTGTATTCTTTTTCTTCTTACGAAATATGTAAGAAGAAAATTAAAGGGAAATTACCAATAAGAGTGAAATTCTCACACTTAAAGACAAAAATAAATAAAAGGGATGAATTCTCACACTCAGGACAATATTAATTACAACTTACATCAGTTTCCATAAATTACAATTCCTCCACCATATTTACATAGATTTTATTCAAGGAAAATTTTAGTTCTTTCTTGATTAGCTTATCCCCATAATCCTCCCACTTTATTTCCATAAGAGAGAACCATAATTAATATTTCCATAACTTACAAATATGATTTTACCCTTAATTTGGAGGAGAAAAGGGAAAATGAAGAACTCAATTTAACAAGATAAAAATCACCTTTAATTCTAGTAGATGACCAACTCCATTGGACATTGAAGGGCTCTCCTACCATAATGATTTGATCCTCATTAATAAAATAAAATAGGTGATTACTTATTATATTTTAAAATAGGTGATTACTTATTATATTTTTTTTTTATCATCAATGTCTTCAACTATTTGTTTTCACCCCTTCTACTTTTCCCTATCATTCTCCTACAATCGTCATCATGACCTCCAAATTCATATCCATCAAAACTCATATCTATAACAAGGTAAGTAGATGATTAGGGAGTTATTACAAAATAATTAGAACAAAAATGTAATAACGATATATATATATATATATATATATATATATAAATTGTCCGACATTATTTCATTCAAAACTTCATTTTTCCATATGCAAAAATATAGCCATGGGTATTGTTCAAGTCTCAATGAAATGCGAGGAGACAAGAGAAGAGGTGAAATTGAGAGAAAAGAGAAGATAAAAAGAAAGAGAGAAGAAAAGATGGAAGAGGAGTAGGAAGAAGAGGAATAAGAATGATTAAGGAGAATGGGGAAGGAGTGAAATATATATATATATGATATAATTTTGTTCAACATTATTTCATTCAAAACTTCATTCTTCCATGTGAAAAAATATAGCCATGGGTATTGTTCAAGTCTCAACGAAATGTGGGGAGACCAGAGAAGAGGTGAAATTGGGAGAAAAGAGAAGATAAAAAGGAAGAGAGAGAAGGAGTAGGAAGAAGAGGAAGAAGAATGATTAAGGAGAAGGGGGGAAGGAGTGGAAGAAGAGAGGGATAGGAGGAGGAGGAAGGAGGAAAGAAGATGAACTAGAGGAAGAGGGAGGGAAAAAGAAGAAGGAGAAGAGGAGGAAGAAGGAGTTGAAAAGGGGGAGGATAAGAAGCATAACTTAAAGAAAAGCGAAGGAATGGGAATGGAGACAAAGTGAAAGAGGAAGGATAATTTGGGAAAAATAGGAAGAGGAAGGATGATTTAAGGAAAATATGAATGAGTATTTAGGGGGAAATAATAAGAGGATGGGAAGAAAAAGAGGAAAAGGAATAGGGGTGAAAGAAGAATAAGAGGAAGAGGAAGGAGAAGGTAAATAATAAGAGAAAGAGGGGGAGAATAATAAGAAGAGGAGGAAGGAGGAGTTGAAAAACAAGAGGAAGATGAGGAGGAGGAAGAGGGAGAATAAGGAACTTAGAGGAGGCCACAACTTTCATGAAAAAGAGTCTCAACCCATGAATAGAATATGGAGCAATGTGATATGTGTGTCCATTAAGAGTGAAAGAGGAAGGAGGATTTCGAGAAAAAGAGGAATAAGAAGAGGAAGGAGGATTTGGGGAAAAAATGAAGGTGGAATTGGGGAAAAGAGGAGGAGGAAGGATCGTTGGGAAAATAATAGAAGGAGAATAAGAAGAAAAATAATTTGAAAGAGGAGGAGAAGAAAAAGTGGAAGAGAAAGAAGGATTTTGGGAAAAATATGAAGAGGAAGGAGATTTGTGGAAAACAAGGAAGAGGAAGGAGCAAGAAGAGGGAGAATAATAAAAAAAAAGAGGAGGAGGAAGAGGATGAGATCAACTAAATCCCTTAAACTCGTACATTGTTTTTCTTTTTATATTTGATTTATTCTAATTCTATATTGATAAAGCCCTAACTAGAGAAAATATGCCCCTAAATGGACAAACCCTATCACCAAAACCCATACACTACCCCTAAAACCCATAGATCTGAAATTAATTTCTTAAAATATCAAATACCATCCCCCTAATCAAGTCCAAACCCTAAAAGCAAAACAAAACAAAAAACAGACTAAACACAACAAACTATCAAAATTAGAAGAAAAGACTTGGGGAAAACTAAAAATAGTTGGAGTTTCTTTCCTTTGATCTAATGGAGGACCTAAGAAATATGTATTAGACTCATATGCTCTACACAATCTTCCCACAGTAAGTCTCCATAATCTCCAAACAAGGAAAATATGAAATGAAATGAAAAAAGTGACTTGAAAGTCAATTAAATCCAAAATGCAGGGAGAGAATGATGCAAAACTTAATCATGCATTTTTTTTTTCTTGTGCATTTGTGACATATTTGCATCGGAGTTGCATTATATTTGCATCGCATTTTTTTTTGTATAACAATGCCAAAAGCAACACAACAAAAAAAATTCTAGAGAAGTTATGATGCAAAGTTGTGGTGCTAGAGCCTTATATTGTAGTAGTGCTCTTTTTGGGTGCACATAGCCAACTATTATATTTTTTAGTTATAATATGCCTTCTGTTGAAAATAAAAACCTACAAGTTCATCCTTGGGAACCTTCTAAAGTGTATGTAATTGATTATGATATAACTTGGGTGAAGAATGCTGTTACTGCTAAGTGTTATTAGAACTTGTGAGAGCATAGACATGGATATGATGAATAAGCTCAATGGATGTGATTGAGACTTTACGTTGTATCTATTCTCTAAAATGTTTGTCTCTAATGTTAAATATTTGAGGTATAATATGTGAGGTGGGAGAGATATTATATAACATCTATATGGTGTAATATTTAATGACTACAATTATCTAGGAGACATAAAAAAGGTATAGCTAGATTGGTAGGGTCTAATGGTGCAATGTTGTTGCAAGGAACTTTAGGTGTCAATGGAGGAATTAATATTATACCAACATATACATTGCCTTCTTTCATAATATCTCTTTATCCCTCAACCATTCATCCATTACAATCTTCATGTAATAATTTTTTGTTGATGTTTTGTAGCTTCGGGCAGGTATTCTCACATGTCCCTAGCTGTTGGGCATGTGGGAATCGTTGTGGGAACCACATCACACTTTTAGTTTGTTGAAAACACTCTTATATTGAAGTTGGGGCTTCATGGGTTTTGTGATGGGATTTGTGGGCTTGTGTAGGGGCTTCACATCCAAATAGGAACCCTAATTTGATGTTGACTTGTGGATGGGGCTTCTATGGTGACCCTTAAGGATTGTATATAAAGGAGAGAGGTCATTGTGACATTTCATATTGTGTAGAGTGTGTGGATACATGATGGAGCTAGAATAAGTGAGTCTAGACTTGTTCTAGGAGGCTTGGTAATTTTTAGAAAAGGGAAATTTTGCATGCTGGAAAATATGGCCTAGGGTTGAGGACTCTCTAGTTTTTGTTCTTGGTAGGGAAAATCACACCACACATGTTGGAGAGAGAGAGGTAGCCACATAAGGAAGAAATTGTATGAGTCGAGAGAATCGTACGGAAGTGTATGTACAATTTTTCATGCATGTATGTGGGTTTTAGTGGGAACAGTCACATACATACACATATTGCAGTGGGAACAATTGCATATGTACACAGGTTGCAGTGGGAACAATCATGTATATCCGTACAAAGTTTTTTTGGGGAAGGGGCAGGTCTATATAGGCTAACTGGTGACGTCAACATGTCATACAGTTGGTCTGCAATAGATTTGTGGGCAAAAGATATTTCCAGTAAATTGTTGAGGTTTTTATTTCTTATTTGTATGTTTATTGGAGGACAAGGTTTTCCTCAGATTTTGGTGATATTCATATTGGCTGAGAGGACAAAGTTGTCATTATATTTGGTGATATTGTACTAGTTGGGAGGGTTAGTTTTTCCCTTAGAATTTATAAAGTTAACAAGGTTATAGAACTGAAATTTGTGTTGCATATGTGTTAATGATTCATCTCTGATCCTTTGTGTTTTTGTTGCATATAATTTCAGTTAATAATTTTCAATGTAAAATTGTTCAGTAATAACAACTAGGGTTTTACTAGGAATCAATTTTCAGGTCTGAAAATTAGTCACATAGAGTTGCATGTGAAAATTGACATGGTATCATAGCTTGGGATATGAAGAGAAGGGGATCATCTTGAGGCACATTTTTTACTACAACACTGGAAGAGGAGTGTTGTTCTTGTACTTGTTTCAGAAAGGTCACAAGTGACATCTCTAAGAGGGAGTTGTAGTAGTGAGAGGGAGATACGGTGACAGTTTCATGTGGAAATATGTTAGATGGTATCTAGTTTGAGAGGTGGAGCAGAATTTCTAGACAAGTATTTATGAACTATTGCAGTTCAGTGGTGTGGCAGGTTGGAAGTTTTAGTGGATTGTTTGAGAGCCTAGATCACAGAAGTATGTTGTGTGGAAGGTTTCCAACCCTGTGGATGGAATTATAGTGGCTTTTCATGGCAATTTGCAATGGGTGTAGCTCATGTTCTTTGGTAGGGATGAGATAGCTTCAATTGATGAGATAGACTCTTTATTGGGCCAGAGGGTTGCAAATTTGACAGTGGGTCAGGGTGTGACAGTATATGAGGAATTTGACCTGGGAGGATGAGGACACTTGCAGAGATGAGTTGCGGTGGTCTAGAGTGGACTAGACTAAGTGTCCAACCGCATCTTGGGACTGTTCAGACGAAGACACTGGATCATTTGTAGTGTGTGCATACACAAAGAGTTTTTGGTGAATTGGATTATAGACTTGAGCAGAAGTTCATTGGATGGTCGTGACTTGGGGAAGAAGGATTCTTGCCTTGTAGGATTGCATGGTTCTTATATAGTGGGAACCACCGACACATGACAATGGCACAAGAATTTTTCGAGGGATTCACAATGTCTGACTTTGGTATGTACGAGGAGCTTGGTAGGAGGACCAATCATGTAGTATAGGGATCTGGTGCAGTGGTATTCCATATGAAGTTAGGGGATGTGTTGTGAATGGAAAATGTGTTATGGGTTCTAGGAGTGTTCTCAGCCTCATGGATTGAGGAGTAGGGCTATGCATTTTTGTTCCAGGATGGAAAGGTATTATTGGATCCTAAGCTAGTAGGACTTCTCAGGTCTTGGGAACTTTTTGTGCAGGGGATATATGCATGAGATACATTTCCAGGGTTTGATAAGATATGGACTCGATTGGTGTCTAGGGAGGATATGGATGACAAATGAGGAGGGAGCATATATCTTCACCAGTGATGAGGCAGGTATTTCCACCAATGGTGAGGTAGGTAGACCCACAAGCTACATAGAGTAATAGGGAGAAGGTAGCTCCACCAGTGGTACAGAGTCAGAGGGAGTCAGGTTTCAAAGGGAACATGCACACTCAGAGGGATCCCGATCTCAAAGAGAGTCAACTGGCTCAAAGGGAGAGTCATCCATTCAGAGGGAGTTCCCCCTTAGGTTCAGGTGGGAGAGAGGCATCTTCCAGGACTGACATGTAGGTGTCATGGGTTGAGGAGGAAAAACATGAGGTTTAAAGGCGGGAGGCTTCTAGGAGTTGTGTTCCCTCCATGGAGGATCCATTTGTTTCAACAAGTTTCGCTACAATGAAAGAGGGGGCATCCAATCAAGAAGATTGGAGAGTAGTTGTGGTAGTGAATCTAGTGCGGAAGACAGAGGTACTCTCAAGATGGGATATATACCTACTTCTAGGTGATGATGGAGGATGGAATTCCTCCCTCACTAAGAGTGAGTGTTGATGTTTTTGTAGCATCTGGAGGCATTCCCACTTATGAAGTTTGGTGAGAATACCTCCCTCACTAAGAGGGAGTGTTGATGTTTTGTAGCTTCGAGTAGGTATTCTCACATGGCCCTAGGTGTTGGTATGTGGGAATCGTCATGGGCACCACATCACACTTTCATTTTTGTGAAAACGCTCTTGGAATGAAGCCAGGGCTTCATGGGTTTTGTGGTGGGCTTTGTGGGATTTTCCAGGGGCTTCACACCCACATAGAAAGCCTAATTTGATATTGACTTGTAGAGGGGATTGTATGGTGACCCCTAAGTATTTTATACAAAGGAGAGAAGTCATTATGACATTTCATATTATGTAGAGTTTGTGGAGACATGATGGAGCTAACATAAGTGAATCTGCACTTGTGCTAGGAGGCTTGGTGATTTTCAGCAAAGGGAAATTATGCATGGTGGAAAATATTGCCTAGGATTGAGGACTCTCTATTTTATATTCTTGGCAAGGAAAATAACACCACGTGTGTGGGAGAGAGAGCTATATTCATAAGAAATTCTATGAGTGGAGAAAATATACAGAAGTGCCTGTATAGGTTTCATGTGTGTACGCAAGTTTCAGTGGAAACAGTCACATACGTACATGGGTTGCAGTGGGAATAGTCGTGTATGTACGTGGGTTATAGTGGGAAAAATCACATACATTCATACAAAGGTTTTTTAGGTAGGTTTAGTTCCATACAGGGTGACATGTGACGTCAACAGGTCGTATAGGTGATCTGCAATAGATTTGTGGGCATAAGATATTTCCAGTAAATTGTTGAGGTTTGGTTTTCTAATTTGTATGGTTATTGGACAACAAGGTTGTCCTCATATTTTGGTGATATTTGTATTGGCTGAGAGGACAATTTTGTCCTTAGATTTGGTGATAATGTATTGGTTGGGAGGCCTAGTTTTGCCCTCAGAATTTCTGAAGTTAACAAGGTTCCAAAACTGAAATTTGTGTCTGACATGTGTTGATGATTCATCTTGGATCCTTTGTGTTTCCACTGCATATAATTTCAGTCAATAATTTTCAGTATAAAATTATTCATTTATAACAACTAGGGTTTTACTCTTAGATCACTAGGAAGCAATTTTCAAATCTAAAAATTAGTCACATAGAGTTGCATGTGAAAATTGACAATTTCTAAGTTCTCAGTAAAAGCAGTGCAATGAACTATGGAGAAGGGAAGGTGTTGCTACAAATTTATCATATTGTAAGTCAAATTATATGATTTAATTCATGTTACATTTTAATCTAGGAGTTCATAAACTCATGAAATGAAAACATTGTATTTGCAGAATTCGATCATTTGTAGTATTAATCCACTTAACAAAATTCATAAAGCAAACTGAAATGAAATTACATGACAATAAGAATTGAAAAGAAAACACTCTTGCATGAAAAGGATAACCCGGCCACTCTTGGTGATGATCATGTACTTGGGAACCAATCATGCTACTAGGAATATGTTGTCACCAAGTTATCACTTTGCATGATTTCAGAATTATACCTTTCCACATCTCATCAATCCATTTGTTGGAAACATAATGTTTAGGGTTACTAGACGAAGGAATATGAAACACCATAACATGTAATTGTTGTAAGAAGTCCAAGATACCTTGGAATACAAATCCAAAGGTCATTCGAGTGTATATATATGTGTATCATATCTTTAATAAAATGCTACTAATGCTTATCTTATTTACACATTCCAACAGTGATATCAGAGCGGCCTTGGTTCTTAGGCCTGACTTGATCTATGGTAGTTGTCCATAGTATTTCTCTAGAATTTCCTTTATTCTTTTGTGCAGAAACATCCCTTGTAAGCATGCATCTCTGATTATTCCATGTGCCCCTCTGTTAGGGTTTCTACATTGCCTTCCACAAACGTTTTCATTCCATTGTGAAGAAATGTGCAACCTAGCCTACAAATTTTTCTAACTGACAATATGTCTAGCACACACTTGGGTGTCATATTTGCATGTCTGTTTAGGTAGAGCATTTTTTTTCTAGTGGGTGTTTTTCATTCCTTCAGAAACATCTCTACAAATCTATCTTCCAGTCTCCACCTCTGTGGATTCTCTGTGCTCATCTGCCATCTAAGTGAATGATAATTCGCGGGTCTATCCTCTATGTGTGCCCTCCTTCTGCATCCTCATTCTTGTTATCCTTCCTCCTCAATATGGGTGAAATGATTCGACCTAGTAATCTAATTTAAAATTAGGGTTTCCTCTCTACATGTATTCCCTGGGCATGGCCACCTTCTAAATGGAACCACAAAACACAAGAGAAGCCACAAACTCCTACATCCCATCATCCACAACAAGTGGAATCTACCCATGACTCTTGTGATTCTCAAATAGGGTTTTCTTGAATCAACCCTAGTTCTCATCGCCCATTGTTTTATCCAAGTGTCCATAAGTTTGTATGCCCAATGGTGGGTGCTCTACTAATGGTGAACCCATGTTGAATCTCCTTCATGTCCTAATCAAAGCTTGATTGCAAATATGGTGACTGGGTGATATTCAATTCCTCAAGTATTCATCGCAGAATACAATGTTCTATACATTTTGATGTGTTCATGGATTTACCTCTAAACAAGTGATAAAATAATTGGGTCCTTCGCTTATACAATTAATCACATATTCACTCAAAAATTGACTATTTTGTTGCATCCTTTGAAGGGTCATTTAACTCGTATACAAGTCTGAGTCCACACATAATTATTTCAACAATGGTGTCTTAGTAAAAACACTAAATTACACCGTTGGACATACTTTATTCAAAATAGAAATCAAGAAATTAACCACCAAAGCATCGTAGTTCATCCAGGAAACCCATTATAAAGTTATGAATTTGAACGGGTGGTTGTTGGTTTTGAGCTGAAAGATTAGGGTTTTGCTCATCATCATTGTTAATGCATGAATGTTTTTGATAATTAGGAAAGGGAAACTGGGGAGGAATCATATGAAGGATCATCACCTCCAGGAACCACCTCTCGTTGCGGTGTGGTAGCAACAACAACTAGTATTTCTTTTGGTTCATGATCTTGCATTTTTTAGGTCTAAGTTAGTCTTTAAATGGCTTGAGTTGAGGAACTATTAGATTTATTGAACACTCTAATCCTCTCTTTTGTGGACGATATAGTCACCATTGACAAAAACAATATGCAGTCTATTGTAACATGATTGCAAGTTTCAAAATCCAAAGCAACATTGTTGCAAACTCAGACTCAACTTCTTTACAATGCACTTGAGCGAAAGAATATTCAGCAACATTCTAAATTAGTCCTTGTTCATAACCCTATCTTTGAAGATGATGAAGATGATGTTGATCTAGACCAACAACTAGTGCAATAACAACTTAGTGAGCTAGCTCCAGATTCAAGTATAGATAAAGATTAGCTTCCTCTTTCCAAGAGGATCACCAGAACTTGGTAATAAATTAGGCACAACAAGAATAGAATAGGTTTTGGATATGAAAAGGATGTCACCTTTCATATTCAGGATTAAACCAAACCGATCCAGTTCCAGAGTGTTGGATTTCTACAAGAAAGTTGATATTTACTTGCTCAGTTCATCAACAGATTATGATATGCCAACATTGTCACCGAGTTAGCCACACAGAAGATCAGTTCTTAGATATTCATCCTTGTGAGCATTTTGGACATCACAATCATCCTTCATATAGGTGTTTTAAATGCAAGAAAATTGCAAGAGTGAAGAACCACTATGGGTGGATGACTTCTTGGGGATGGTCATCAATAGTCAAGAAGATATCTCATTCATACCGATGAATACACTCTTGAGTATTGACACATATTGCAGTGAAAGGATTTACATCTTCTCACCTTGTCTCTGAAAGGGGGGGACAACACCAGTGATTGATATTCAGGCTTCAAGTTTTGAAGTCTTATCAATCGAGTAGTCACAAGGGAGCCTGAATTACAACTTCTACTCGATAACGGTTTGTGGTTTTCCTTAAAAATCCACTTAGTGAAGACATCCAACTTCTGCTACAGAACAATTTATAGTAATATTTAAACCAACATTCGAGAGCACTACCAATTAACAAAAGACATCAACTTCAGCTTATAGCTAACTTAGGATTTTTTTTGGGAACCATTGATCTTGGAGAAGGACTCCAGAGTTTGTTGACATCCTTAAACCACCAGATTGGTTTTTGGTCTTCCTTAAACCACCATCACCATTCAGATTGTGGTCATCCCAAAACCACCATATTAAGAGAGTACATTCATCCATCAACAATTGCACACTTCCATATTTCAGCTGCCCAGCTTCAAATTTCATCTCTCACCTTGGACTCATATACACCCCTTTGAATTAAGGAGGGAATGTTGGAAACGTAATCCATTTAGGGTTACTAGACGAAGGAATATGAAACGTGGTAAGACGTAACTATTGTAATAAGTCCAAGAGACCTTGGAATACGAATCCAAAGGTCATCTAAGTGTATATATATGTGTATCATATCCTTAATAAAATGCAACTAACACTTATCTTATTTACGCATTCCAACACCATTGTTGGTGAGTTAGGATAAAAACTAAATAACAATGCAAGGAAATAAACACACCACACTTGCATCAATGAAAGACTAACTATGAAATTGAATTGCATAAGTGAAATTCCACCATGTTCTCATGGAGATAGCTTTGTCTCCTAAGAATTCATGGTAGCAATCTGAACTATAACATGATAAAGCTAAATCAAAACTAAACTATATCATCATAAGGTAAATTAAAACATACTATTAATAGAACTAGAAAATGAAAATCTATATGAAGAGGAATATCAAAACTTTATTTATTCATCATTGTATAGACATATGCTCCAAGAGTCCCCCATTTGGAATGGGGAAGGTACTCTTATTTATATATTATTTTTCTTTGAGAATAGGATAAGCAACTAATAAATTCAAATCCAATTTTCTCTCATGTGGTTGCAACCATTTACTAATAAGTAAAAATTAAAAACCAACTAGTAAATGATTATAAGATCTTTGTTAATAATTCAAAACAAATCACACTAATCTTGTCTATGGTCCAATATTATTTCCACATCCAAAATGGCTTAGAAAACAACTATTCTATTGCATCCTCTGAAGGGTCATTTAACATGTATACAAGATCGAGTCCACACACAATGTTTTCAACAGTGGTGTCTTAGTCAAGACACTAAATTCCATCACTAAACATACTTTCTTCATAACAGAAGTCAATAAATTAACCACCACAACATCGTAGTTCAGTCAGGAAACATGTTATAAAGTTATAAAGTTGAAGGGGTGGTTGTTGGTTTCGAGCTGAAAGATTAGGGTTTTTCTCATCACCATTGTTAATGCATGGATGTTGTTGATCTTAAGGAAAGGGAAACTAGGGAGGAAGCATATGAAGGATCATCACTTCTAGGAACCACCTCTTGTTGTGGTGTGGCAGCGACAACGACTAGTATTTCTTTTTGGTTCATGATCTTGAAATCAATGGAAAGAAACATTTTCTACTTTTCTCACTATTTCATATGATGATCATGACCTATTTCCATTATTTGGGAATCCCCATATTCATCTTCATATTGTGTTGACCTCAACATCGTATTGCGCACAATATTAAATGATTATTCTTGTTGAAGTCTTTCCTTCTCTTCAACACTCTTTCATATATGAATGAAAATTGGAGGTGACATTATAAATTGCACACTTTTGACCAGACGAAATAAGTAGACAACAACCAATAGCTCTCGTCCTCATTTTCCACTTCTAATAAAGAAGAAATTTCCACAAAGAATGGTACCTATAGCAATGATAATATGGTGAGATGACCCATTTACGAGAGCTAGGCTTTTTTGTTGATCTGTTGAAGTCCACTCATATATCAGTTGTCTATGCTTCTTGCAAAAGGAAAGTAAATGGAGAGTTGAACCATTTTCGAAGCTGGGGTTGGTTTTCACAGCTTGTAGCTCCTATAGCAAGTGCACGTAAGATCCTGCTTGACATTAAGTTTATGATTGAAGAATTTTTATTCTTCTCATAAAGTGAACACGTGACTTCTCTTGCTTTCTTGTGTGTACACATTTGAAATCTGCATATATGGAGAGAGATAGTGGGATTGACAAAACCTTTTGAGGTATAATTCAGTCTCTAAATGGATCGAGTTGAGGAACTGTTAGAGTTATTGAAAACTTTAATCCTCTCTTCTATGGAAAATTTAGTCACCATTGAAAAAACCACTCTGGAGTTTGTTGTAACACGCTTGCAAGTTTCACAAGCCAAAGCAACACTTCTACAAATCAGACTTGACTTATTCACAATGCACTTGCGTGAAAGAATCTTCGGAAGAATTCTGAACTAGTCCTTGTTCATAACCCTATATTAGAAGATGATGAAGATGATGTTGATCCATACCAATAGATAACACAAGAGAAACTCAGTGAGCCGGCTCCAAATTCAAGTACCGAAAAATATTAGCTTCCTCTTTCCAACATCAGACCTTGGGAAGAAATCATGCACAACAAGCACATATCAGGTCTTGGATATGAAAATGATGTCACCTTTCATATTTTGGATTAAAACAAACTGATCTAGTTCTAGATCGTTGGATTTCTACAAGAAATTTCACATTCACCTGCTCCAGTTCAATAGTTGATTCTGATATGCCAACATTTTCAGGGATTTGGCCACATGGAAGATCAGTGCTTCGATACTCATCCTTGTGAGCATTGTGGACAACACAATCATCCTTCAGATAGATGTTTTAAACGCAAGGAAACTGCAAGAGTAAAGAACCACTATGGGTGGATGGATTCTTGGTGATGGTGATCAATAGTCAAGAAGATATCTCAGTCATACCAATGAATACACTCTCAAGTATTGATGCATATTGCAGTGAAAGGATTTACATCTTCTCACCTTGTCCCTGACACGGGGGAACAACATTAGTGATTGATAGTCAGACTTCAAGTTTCAAAGTCTTATCAATCGAGTAGTAACAAGGGAGCATGACAAGCGAGCGTGATTGGTTTGTGGTTTTCCATAAACCACCACTTAGTAGAAGACTTACAACTTCAGCTAGACAATGGTTTGTGGTTTTCCTTAAACCTCCACTTAGTATAAGACATTCAACTTCTTCTATAGAACCATTTATGGTCATCTTTAAATTAGCATTTGAGATCACTTCCAATTAGCAGAAGACATCAGCTTTAGCTTCTAGCTAACTTAGGAATGTTATGGGAACCATTGAGTCTAGAGTAGGATTCCAGAGTTTGTGGTCATCCTTAAACCACCAGATTTATTTTGGTCGCCCTTAAACCACCATCACCATTCGGCTTGTGGTCATACCAAAACCACTAGATTCAGAGAGTACATTCAACCATCAATAGTTGCACACTTCCAAATTTCAGCTACCCACCTTTAGATTTAAGCTCTCACCTTGGACTCATATACACCCCTTTAGATTAAGGGGGGGAATGTTGGAAACATAATTCGTTTAGGGTTACTAGACAAAGGAATATGAAACGTCATAAGACGTAATTGTTGTAATAATTACAAGAGACCTTGGAATATGAATCCAAAGGTCATCCAAGTGTATATATATGTGTATCATATCTTTTATAAAATTCAACTAACTCTTATCTTATTTATGTGTTCCAACACCATTATTGGTGAGTTAGGATAAAAACTAAATAACAATGCAAGGAAATAAACACACCACACTTGCATCAATGAAAGACTAACTATGAAATTGAATTGTATAAGTGAAATACCACCATGTTTTCCTAGAGTGAGCTTCGTCTCCTAAGAATTCATGGTAGCAAACTAAACTATAACATGATAAAACTAAATCAAAACTAAATTGTATCATCGTAAGGCAAATCAAAACATGTTATTAATAGAACTAGAAAATGGCAATCTATATGAAGAGGAATATCAAAAATTTCTTTATTCCATCATCATCTAGACGTATGCTCCAAGAGTGCCCCTTTTGGAATGGAGAAGGCACCCTTATTTATACACGATTTTTCTTTGAGAATATGATAAGAAAATAATAAATTCAGATCTACTTTTCTCTCATGTGGTTACAACCATTAACTAATAAGTAAAAACTAAAAACCAACTAGTAAATGATTACAAGATCTTTACTAATAATTTTAAAAAAAAAACACACTAATCTTGTCTATGGTCCAAAATTCTTTCCACATCCAAGATGGTTGATGATCATCCAAATCGATGGCAAATCTTTAGTGCTTGAAGATGAAATTCGAATTTGGAGCTAAGTGACAAAAATCTTCATTATTGGAAACACCAAATATACTTGTAAACATCACCAAACTCACCCAACTCTCAAGGTTAAGTGAGAACATTTTATTTTTCTAATATTTAATCATAAATTCACTTAAAACACTAAAATAAATGCATTGAAAAATATCTTGAACCTAATCTCACATAAAGCATGAAAATGGACTTAATATAAGGTTACAGGAAAGTGGGAAATGATTAAAAATCAAAGGAAAGGTGTGAGAAGATGATAAAAAGGATGGCAATTTGTTGACTCGACACATATGTTGTTGGAAGTTGGTTATGTATATATTAATGATACTAGCAATGCCAAAGAGGATGCATGAATTTATGTCATGATTATTGCTTTCAACCAAAATTTTGAATATGTGTTGATGAAGTCATCAAATACATTATGTATGGGGATTGATTGTGGAGTTGACTTTTAGATACTCTTCATGCACATAGTGAGATTCTCTGCCCTAGTATTAGCAACCAGGGGCACAAAATACAAATCTACATTTCTTCCTCTTCTCGACCAAATAATACTATAAGATAATCAATGTTCTTTGTAAACTCTTGAGGGAGTCATTCTGGCATTGTGATTTTCTAATTATCATTTAAGAATCATCCAACTACTTCCTCAAAATGCATGGTTTAATTATCACATTATGCAAGTGTCTACAAGCCTTACAACCTATGAAGCTAATTTCTTGATTTGGATTTTGTAACGAACAAATTGAAGGTAGAAATATAAATGGAAACACACAAAGATATTGTAGAGAGAAAAATAGTAAAGTGAAACCCAAATTCTAATAATGAATGAAATAAAAAATACTATAAAATGCAAAGCAATACAAACTAGCTAGAATGGTGATAGCTTATCTCTTAAGAGAGATGTGTCAGCTACGATCATTCACAAGAAGACATTACAATAGGTCAATACTACATTTTCAACATAAATTATGGGCCCTAAGATCCAAAAACCCTAAATATCTAAAACCCCAACCCTAGGAAATAATGTGGCAAAAGGAATGAGGGCCCCCGGGAAGCTAGTTGATATGTCAACTTCCTAGGGCCACAAATTTTCATACAAACTTTGTTTATGGAATTTATTGGGCCATTACAAATATTAATAGATACTTTATGTGTTTATAAATCCACACAATCAAAGATTATGTGTTTATAAATCCACACAATCAAAGATTATGTGTCATAAGTCACTTGCCAAAAATGCAAGGTAAATGCTTGAAAAACACATTGAAAGTTTGAGACTTGAAAAATTGTAGTAGAACTACCAAGATGTGGAACCATTCTAAGTGATGAAATTGAAGGTTGAATTGAGAGTATGGTGGAGATTGAGGTTAGCCTTGATGATGACTTATGTAACAAGATATCCTCAACCTCTGACTCATGGAAACTTGCACAACATCACCACTAATGCACATTTGCATTGGGATCCTCACCAGTAAGGTGCATTCCACATGTGTGAGTGATGTTCTCCTCATTTCACTCTGGTTTGACTAGTTAACCGACGATCGCATGGCCAGTTAACTAGGACTAGGTGGCAGTTGACTCTAGTGACTGCTAGTGTGTGTCAAATATCTCTAGATCACTCCTGATGTGCATTATTTGACTACTATGGTGAATTAGTTGTGTAATACATAGTATATCACTTGTATTGTATCATTTCTCTTATTCGGTTAATAGAAATTCTTTCATTCTTTCCTCCATTTTTTGTCTCTTCTCTTCACACCATTGTATGTTGTGTATGCTTCATTGTTAGCTAGATATTTTGTGCAGATATTTCAAAAAATCTACATTTATCTCTGTAAACCCTATTGAGATCAGATGGTGGTGGTAAAAATTGTGGAAGGTTAAGGCTCCACCGAAGAGTATATTATTCATGTTGATTAAGGTTGGTTGTCATTGATGTCAACCCTTGAAGAAATCCACAAAGGTTGGGTAATGGACCCAAGATTTTTTGATGTAAAGATGACTCGTTATTGTCTTTTCATGGTTGATAATAAGTAGAAATGGATGAACTCCAAATTGGTCCCCTTGTGGTGAAATCCCTCACGAGAAGACACTTTGTGGATTGAGTTATCCTAGAAGTATGGTTAGAGAACCCATTCTTATTTGTGGAATAATGAGATGAATGCCAGTGAATTTTTCAGTGAAACTATCCTAGATGGATATTGTTTTTCATTCCATTTCTGGTGGTATGTGGAACGTCACATAACTCCTCACGGTTAGAGAGTTATGGCCATGAGAATTTGGAGAACCCAGGTTTGAGTAATGGACCCAAGTTTGTTTGATGGATAAAAATATGAGTTTTGATATATTTTCAGGTAATACTATTCTATATGGATAGTACATGTCATTCCATTTCTGGTGGTATGTGGAACGTCACATAACTCCTCACGGTTTGAGAGTTATGGCCTTATGAAGTTGGAGGACCCTCATATGTCATCTAGAAGCCCCAAAAGGTCAAAGTAGTCAAAGTGGTTTAAGAGATTTTAAAAGGTAAATAATAAAGTCAAGTGATGAGTGTACTATAATTCAAAGTGAATACAAAATAAATTAATTCAATAATAAATTTAATGGAGAAATTAGAAGTGGGTTAACCCTAAAATAAGGAAAGTGGGCAAAGTGACCTAGAAGATGTTTTAAAGGAAGCTACTTGGAGAGTATAAATAAGAGGTAAGGCTCTCTCATTTAAGACACACTTGAGAATATTGAATACATATAGGTGTCTGAGGTAACCAAAGGATATCTAAGCCGAATTTTTGAGGAAAGTGAAGAAAAGAAGGCCAAAATTCAAGGAAGGATAAATTCTTTTGATGATGCTTTTTAAGGTATGCATTTTTTCAAGTCATCTCACCATTTTCGCAATAATTTTTTTTCTAGAATGATTATAACCATGAAATTGATATTCCATTGAGGAAACATATCCAAGTATCTGTGGTAAAAAATTCATCTTGTGGGTCGTTGTATTTTTGGAGTTACACTCTGTGGAAAATAGGGTTTGTGGTTAGTCCTGAAACTAGTCAAAAATAGGTGTTTCAAGTAAAAATGTCATAACTTCTTCATAACAGATCCAAATTCAGTAATAAAAAATGTGTCAATTATATTCAAGTCTATATTCATATCAATTCAACAAATATTCCATGTGGGGCACACTCTACAAGGTCGCTCTCTAGAATAAGCCAGAATTTAGCAAGGTGTGCCATTTTTTCCATAACTCCTTTTCTAAGAGGTTCTAAGTAGTGACACCTGGAGGAATTTCATAAAACACATTGAATAACATTGTGTATCAGTTTCAGATATTTATTCATTAAAGGTACAAATTTATTATTATTTCAAGTTAGGGTTGTTGACTAATCCAAAACTAGTCTTGTGAGACTAAAGAAACATTTGATGAAAATGCTAGTCTCTTGTTGTTAAAGTTAAGGAAGGTTTGCAAGTATGTGATCATATACACCAGGTCTATTATAGAGTTGAAAATCATATTTGGATGATGAAATTGATGAGGGATTTTGGTTGAGGTACAAGTTGGGTACATGGTTGAGACAAGTAGTTGATGAGTTGACACATACATGAGGTGTATAGTTGATGATGTTGGTACATATTGATGAGTCATAGTTGATGAGTACTTAACACATGATTGTTACATGGTTGGTTTCACTTGTTTATGGTATAGGTTGATTACAGATTGTTTGGTACAGGTTGTTGCATGGTTGATGCACTTGTTTATGGTACAGGTTGATGCATGGTTGATGCATGGTTTAGGTTTATTGGTACATGCTTACAGCGATATATCTCACAGGGATAGTGTGACAGTGGTTCCATCATTCTATTTCTACTTCAGGGCAGTTGGACAGGGCAAGGACAGGTGTTTGTAGCCACCTTCTGGTTGTAGTCGGAGAACATAGGGGGTTGTAGCCTCCTTCTGTTTGTAGCCAGAGAATTGGGGAGTTGGATCTTCCCTCAGGTTGTACCCTAAGAAACTAGGGGGTTGGAGCATCCTTCCAGTTGCAGCTGGAAAACAAAGAAAGTTGGTGCTTCCAATGAATGTAAATCTTCAAGACATATAAGATAAAGCATTATGTGGTTTTCTCCCGATTTGGGTTTCCACGTAAAACATTGGTGTACTGTGTATGTGTGTGATTGTTCATTTCTTATTGTTCATTATTGGATAATATTTCTACATTGATATGACACTTGGATTATTTGGAGAAAACAGATTATAATTACGCTATTACTTATTCACCCCCCCCTCTCAGTAATCCAACAATTCATGTGGTTGATTTTGAATAATAGATTCTTGACTTGGGAAATGCTCCAAAAGAGGAACAATATTGGCCCTAGAAGGTGTTCATTGTGTAGAGTAAATGAGGAGACTACCACTCATATTTTCTTATCTTTTTCATTCACTTTGGAGGTCTAGAATGATTCAAAGGCTTTGTTTGGTTTTCAAGATTTATGGCATAAAGAAACTGTGGAGATGAATTTCCAAGAGTGGTTTATAAGAAGAGAGTTGAAATTGCTTAGCGAAGTTCCCTTCTTAGTCACTTGGGAAATATGGTTGGCCCGAAAATTTAGTTCTTTTGAAGATAAACCAATCACTTTGTTTGAAATATCTACCTGGGTATTGGCTATGTTATTAGTTTACAAACCTAATGTGAGTATAAAGGACTAGAAGGTTGTGGAAGCACTTTCAGTGGATAGTTCTTATGCTTGGATTTTCTTCGACAAGGCTTGTCAAGGGCTAGGGAAAACATGCATTTTGGGTTTTTTTTTCTTTCTATCAAATTCTCGCTTCTTCACAACAAAGGATAATCTAGGAAAAGGAACAAACAATCTTTGAGAATTCAAGACTTTACTTTTCCTTATGAAATATGCACTTAACAAAGTGATTGTCAGGCTTCATATTTTTGGGGATTCAACTCTCACTATAAATTGGATGCAAGATAAATTTTAGGTCCATAGCATTGTTTTCTCCCATTAGCTAAGCATTTGAAGGAGATTTCAAGGCAGTTTCAATAGGTATATTTTAAGCATGTCTATAGGGAGGTCAATTTTCATGTTGATACCCTTTCTAAAAATGGTTTAGAGTTGATGGAAAATTAGATCATTGAAGATGAATATCAAAAGGAGATTTTAGTCTCCTCCAAGTCCACTAATGTTTTTGAGTTTTAATGTTTTTCCATGGGTGGTTTCAATAAAGCAAAATTGACATGCTTTGTTTTGGTTACTTGATAGATGTTTTGATTAAATGTAATGTAAATCCTTTGGACATGTCAATTTCAGGATTATCTTTCCAATGAATAATAGGTAGAAGTATAGGTAGTTCAATGATATGTACAAATAGTAGCAAAAACTTTGACAATTATGCATCATGCACCATGTAGAATGTATTTTTAATTCTCCATGAATGAAAAATAAATAAAAAAATCTTAGAAAAAAAAAAACATTTTGGTACTCTTATCCAACACATGTCACTAACTTAATACTAGTGCTGGCATATTTTTGGCACCACAACCTATCATGTAGAGGCTAGTTCCTAACAATAGCCACATATATGGTTGACAATCCCACACAATTCACAACATATATCACTAACTTAATACTAGTGTTGACATATTTTTGGCACCACAACCTATCATGTAGAGGCTAGTCCCTAACATTAGCCACATATATGGTTGACAATCCCACACAATTCACAACACATATCACTAACTTAATACTAGTGTTGGAATATTTTTTGCACCACAACCTATCATGTAGAGGCTACTACCTAACAGTAGCCACACATATGGTTGTCTAGTGCCTAACAGTAGCCACATATATGGTTGGAAATCCCTCTTGTATGGACATATCTCATTTAAAATGTAGAAGGGATTGTCACTATGTCACACTTGTTATTCTATGAATATATCTTGTTTACAATGCCATAAGGATGGCCACTCCTTGGTATTAGTTATCTCTTGTTACTTAAAAGAGATCCTGAGTTATGATGGATTTATCTATTTTATTAATTTTATATAAATTTTAAAATTAAACCAACCTTTTACATAACATAGACAAATATATTTTATTAAACCAACCTTTTATCTGGGAAGGTCGCTCCTTCCGGCATCTCCCAGGCAACAAATGCAATGAGGACCAGGAGCCAGTTGATATGAAATTCATAACCCTGGTCCTATGCTTCTTGGCAATCTAGTTCCAACTGGTTAACTAGGTACTTCGTCCAATTCATCTATAGGCCTTCCGCGCACTTCCCTGCAAGGTCAACGACAAAGTCAATGACATGCGTAGGTCGGTTCTTCTTTACTAACTTTCCAACTATCAGTTGACATGCTAGGTGCACTGCACCACTCTGGATGGAAGCTACCTTGTAGCCTCTTGTTCCCTTCTCAATGTCGCCATATGTATCCTTGATCTTCTGTGCGAGTGTGCGACCTGCATCTTTTCCTGGATAAAATTCATGTGGGCAGGTCCTTGCATACTCAGTCCTATAATCCTGTGGATCAAAGTTGGGTCAACTGTAATGCAGTGGTCTAGCCATAAGTAGCCACCATAATAACATGATAGTAGCAGCTTGACACATGCATTGACTTCCTGGTGTTGTCCGAAGTGTGGGATCTTCATGACATTCAGTAGGGTGGATTGCGCGAAGTTCATCATCCACGACTGGGGGATTATCTTTGAATTCTTCCCCTTAGTTTTGGTTAGGTACTTGTATGGGGAGAGCATACCATAGATCTCGCGATCTCCGAGGTTGAAGTCATTGAACTTCAATGATGTGATCTTATCCTACTCTTCTCGAACTACGTGTATCCCCTTCGGGAGGTACACAGTAACTATGGTGTATTTGAAATATCTTGGTACACTATCACGATTCACCGCGCCAGCCAGAGGCAAGATGTAATCGGGCAATATGAATGGAATCAACTTCGTGTTGGCTAGGTCGTCTCCGTTCTTGGTTGTCGTCTCTATTGTTGGTCGGGATGGCCCCAATCCGCGAGCAGTCGACGGAGAGGCTTGCAGTCCTCTTGTCAATGATGCTTGTACACCTGTAAACATCGACATGACTCTTTCAATCATGAGGTCGATCATAACTTCTTCGACAACTCTCTCTGCAGCACTGAACTCGTCCAAAATACACGCTCGGGGTTGGAAATATTTGGGTTCGAGGAGTAACTTAGACAATGCAATAGGATAGAGGGAAATAGCGCAACGATCACTGTGTAAAATCAACGAGTCTACGGGCTCAGATTCACAGTTAGAAAAAGTGTTCTCGGTGCATGGCGCGACAAGATAAATAGATAACTTGGCAACGGATTGCTTGCAACGATCGAGAAGCCTTCATTAACTCTGTTTTGTTCATTACGACGCAGGCCAACGGTCTAGTGGCAAACCATAAATTCCTTTCTACCCGTTCGGGGGGTCGGACGAACGGTTATATTGGTCCCAACGGCTATATTGCTTCGTCTTGGCGAAGTGCCATGTGACGTTGTTCTGTTATCCTGACAAAGTTCCAATTTTGCAAATTTTCCTTCTATGAAGTTCCCTCTAGAACCTTCTATAACTTGTCGATCTTAGCTCTCTTCTTACTTAGTTTTCTATATTTCTTTCCAGTGAGCTTCATCTCGATATGTCTTTTTCCATTCTAATTCTTATCTTCTTTTGGCATAGTTACTTCACGTTGTTGAGATTATTTCCTAGGATTTGAGGGTAATACTTCTTCTTTATCTAGAACGGGTACTTCAATCTTCTATGGGTCATCTAGTGTTCTTGAAACTTTGACATCCGGGTTGTTGGTGTTAAATAACTTCGATATGTTATTTTTTTCCTCAATTAAGTGTGTAATCCTTCTAGTCATGAAATCTGTTAACTCTTGCTTCTTCTGCGCTAAAACTTCTTCGTGTTCTTGCCTTATGGCCTGATTTCTTTCAATCCAAGGTTTTCCTAGTAACATGGTAAATGGGGTGTTGTTATCAATAAATTTAATAATATCAAAATCCCCCTCTGTCGAAGTTCCATTGGAATTCATAGATATCTGGGTGAGATTTCCACATAGGTTTATCAGTTTTCCTCTAAATAGACCTATTCCTCCCAATGAAGGAGTCATAGCAGGCTTCCCTAAAAGTTCCCAAGTTCTTTCTGTCACAATATTCACCTGTGTTTCCTCATCTAGAACACAGTCAATGTCGAAGTCTCCTATTCTTTCTTCAAGACATTCTTTTTCTTTGAAGATCTCTAATAAGCTGACATGTCGGTGGTCATTCATGGTTTCTTTTATCTGTAGCAATACTTTCTCTGAGTCTTTTTGGGGTTCTGCCATTTATGGATCTGCCTTATGGTTTTCTTGTTTTGTGTTTATTCCTTCAAGCCTAGCAATCATTCTAGGGAAATCCAATACTTCATGGTTCATAGCTTTGCAACAAAGACAACTAAGTTTTCTCCCAAGGCATTCCTTAGCAAGATGTCTTGGTTTTCTGCAACTGTAACAGAGGGTTAATCCTCTCTTTCTTTTAAATGATTCTCATCTCTTTCTATACTATTCGCTAGGGTCATAGTAGCTAACCTTCAAACATTTATTTCTAGGATCCTGCATCCACTGGTTAGTCCAAACATTCTTTCTATGCATAAGTATAACATATCTTTCACTATTCGTATCGTATCTACGCATATCAAACCTTCTTCCATCTATTAGTGCCCTAGTTTTCAAGCTAGGACATAATCTATCAAAAATACCTAGATCCATACTTTTGAAACAAAAATTTCCACTTATCTTACTTCTACAGAGCACAAAGCTTTCATATCTAGAACTTTTCACTATTCTTACCTTTATCAGGGCAAGGAGCTTGCAGATATTACCTCTTTTCTTGGCACCGAGCTTCACAGGTCAAGTAGAATACTACGCACTAGGGAAACAGATCTACGTATGGAGCTTTCACAGTTTTAGGACGGATCTTTGCACAAAGCTTCTTCTTCCTTAGTTCCTAGCAATCACAGTTTCAGGTCGGATCTTTGCACAAAGCTTCTTCTTCCTCAGTTCCCAGCAATCACAGTTTTAGGTCCTGGCAACGAAACCATTTGTTGGCACAGGGCAGACCCAGGGTTCAATGCTACAACAGCACACCAACAAAACCCTAGCTATCGGCCCTTTCGGCAACACCTACAAAGCAGATGAAGTCTCACCCGAGGTAGAGGCAGGGGTGGTTGCAGGACTTAGGTGTCTGCAACCTTAGCTGGGACACAGATCTGTGATTGTAATACTTACAGAGCACTTAGCACCGACAGTTCATTAATATTTAACCACTACCTACTCCGCAGATAAAACATATCATCGCATCATTCATTCAGATCTGATGTATCTAAGCACTTATCATAGAGAAGTAGGTTATATCTAACAGATTCAGGCACTAGCACATTCATATAAGTTAGATCTAACATCCATATACATCATTAGCACAAAGCATAAAAAAATCTATCTATCTATCTATATCAAAGCACTTAGAAAGTAAATACATTAACACATCAACACATTGCACAAAGCATAGCAACACAACATATATGTGGTTCACCCCCACCCTGGGGCTACGTCCACCAACTCTTCTTTGTTATTATCTTTGGCAAGCTTCTTACAGGCACATAGCATCAAAATCCTACTCCGCAGAAGACAGGAGATCTGTGCGCACTCGGCCAGATCCTCTTTCTTCGAGCTAGGTTAAAGCACCAAGCCTTCTTACAATTACTTGCACGTAGCTCTACAAATCTCACACAGTATGCACAGAGCACTTACAATCCTTCAATCACATAGATCTAGCACTTAGTCATTTGTAACTTCTCTCTTCTTACATTGCCTAGACATCTATTTATACTTTACAAAATAGGCTTAAACATGGGTAAACCTATGGACCGACATCCCATACCCGTTACATAATCCTAAATCCCAAAAAGGACCCAAAAAGGGGTTGAGATCCCGTGATCTTTGTTTCGTCTTGCGCTCCTCCTTAGACAGGTTGTCAAAATCCCGAAATAAGTCAAACTTGACCAAAGATCTCCCAAAACTTGATCAAGGGCCAACATATAAGAATGACCACTCCTTGATATTAGTTATCTCTTGTTACTTAAAAGAGATCGTGAGTTATGATGGATCTATCTATTTTATTAATTTTATATAAATTTTAAAATTAAAACAACCTTTTACATAACATAGACAAATATATTTTCACATAACATAGACATATATTTTATTAGTTTTATATAAATTTTAAAATTAAACTAACCTTTTACATAAGATAAGATAGACAAATTAGTTTTGGCATTCTTCAAGCTTTGTTGCGCTTGAAACTACACGAAATTTCCATTCCTGAGTTCCAAATCCTGATCACTCAACTTGAAAGAAACCATGACATTTGATACCGCCTCCTCGTGAATCCGCATTGACTGTAGATTGCCTCCTTCCACATCTTTCCAAGTAGTCATATTTAACATATTATCATCAATATCATTGATGATATTGCTGTTACTAGACCACCTCTCAAGGCTCCCAGCAGCCCGTTGTAAAGCTGACTTGAATCCCGAGTGTACAAACCGGTTGGAACTTCCATTAACAAAATCTGAACCTGGTGATAATCTCTCTCTGCCATAGTAATCATTCTGGTCAGTGTTGACAGAAGAACAGACTTATGTAATGTTACTCCGTGTATCTTGTTTCCCATATGAATTTGAATCATTAGCACGTGATGATCTCCATCCTGCTCTGCCCACCCCTTTAATGGCAGAACCCAATGTGGTAAGAACACCTTTAGGCTGATGTTGCATAGATGAGTACTCATTCATCAGCGAAATTGAAGAATTGAGTTTATCCATCATGTTTTGAATGACAGGAAGCCCAAAGAGTTCCATTGTTTTCACACAAGTGATAGCATCTTCCACATCTTCTTTAGATGTAATTACTTTCTTAGTCATATCCACAACTGTATTCTTCATATCATGTAAATTATTAGCATCTTTATGAATACGTTGTTGGGAATCGGAGAGCATCACTGAGGTTCCATTGGCCACATGTTCTATAGTATCTGGTATATTCTTTCGTGTTTTTTTCAGTTCTTCCATTACCAACTGATTCTCCATTTTTATTTTCAGACACACAAATGTTATATGATTGCATTGTGAGTATATATATATAAAAGCATACAAACTATTAATGAGAATCCCTGATTAAAATCACTAACTATAATTGATATTTTATTGTCGTCCTTATAAACTAAGAACACTCAACATAATTATAGAAGAGGGCAAGGTATGTATATCTTATTAAACTTTAACAGTCAAATCCCTAGGCCTAGGGGATTTCTTGTACCACAAACAAAGAGTCTCATCCCACCAATTTGATGTTTGGTTTGGCTCTAACCTTAAAATTATATTATTATTATTATTATTATATTAAGTAAAAGGTTAAATTGTTATTGGGTAGTATTTAATTTTATGCAGGTTAAATGTTATTAAAAAACATATGATTTAACTAAAGATAGTCTAAGTAATGGCCACAAGGATACTTGTTTTCTAATTGGTTAAGAACTCATCTCCCTTGAACTTAAGGGAACAAGATAATGACCCAAACTTAGTCTCAAAAGTGTGAAAGACTACCCCCTTATTGACCACCTATGAGTCATCAAGTGACATGGTTTTCCTTATATATTGATGATGAGCTAGCACACATTTATCGATAGTAGCTAGTGATGGTTTTCCTCGCTACCAATTGACAATTGAGTTATAATAAATCTAATCGAGAAGGACATAAGGTAAAAGTGCAATACTTCAATGATATTTTTAAGGAACTTGAGAGGGAAAACATAGGAGAAATTATTGGAGTGATTACATATTTTCATAGGATGGTGGATGAGGAAGTTAATTAAAATATGTATAGGAAAATTATTGGAGTGATTACATATTTTCATAGGATGGTGGATGAGGAGGTTAATTAAAATATGTATAAGGAAGTCTCTAGGGAGGAATTTACCATTGTTTTATATACTTTTCAAAAATATAAAGTCCTTGCTCGAAATGGGTGTACTACTAAATTTTATTTAGAATTTTTTGCGTTGATCGAGGAAGATTTATTGAGAGTAATTAAACATTTTAGACTATTGGGGAAGGTTCATGGGAGCATCAACTTCGCCTTTATAGCCCTTATTCCCAAGTCTGGTCATCCATAGAGATTCAATACTTTTAGGGCAGTATCATTATGTAATTGTGCGTAAAAAATTATTTCTAGGATCATTTCTATTAGACTAAATCCCATTCTCTCTAGGTGTATCTCCCCTAAGCAATTTGGGTTTCTTGAGGGGAGGCATATTCATGAAGCCATAAGCTCTGCTCAGGAGGGTCTTCACACTATCAAGCTCTCTCAATCTCATGTGGTATTTATCAAGTTGGACATGTCCAAGGCTTATAATAGGGTCTGTTAGTCATATCTTCAGCTTATGTTGATTCATTTAGGGTTTTCTCTTCCTTTAGTAAAATGTGTTAGGGGTGTGTGTCTTCTACTCTCTTTGAAATGTTGATAAATGGGTTTTCCTCTTCTTTATTTAAGCCTTCTAGAGGGCTCAAGTAGGGCTACCCTTTGTCCACATACTTCTTCCTATTGGTGGTAAAATGACTTAGTAGGTTGATTAAGGAGTCTAGCAGACAAAGGAAACTTTCAGACATTAAGGTGGGGAGGAGTGAATCATTAACACATCTCCTTTTTGTTGATGATGTACTTCTTTTATTTTTTGTATTGATGGTGGAGGATAGGTTTTCACTACTAGTATGATAATTAATGAGAATGCATTTGCTTTGTTTGCATCTTGCTTGGATGACTCTCAGAATACTAGGATGGAAATAATCTTTCCTTTTCAACATCTTGATATAAATGAAGGGGTAAAATATATTGGTTTCACTCTAAAACCTAATAATTATGGTATTTTGATTGGGGATGGATTTTGACAAGGATAAAAAATMTCATTTATTTCTAGTGTAAYAGGTGGCTCTCCACAGGGYAGGTTAGTTCTTGTAAAATTTGTACTAGAGGCAATTCCAGTCTTTTGGCACATTGTATCCCACATCCCAAAGGGGGTTTTGGAAAGGATTAGGAAAATTTGTTTTAAAATTTTATGGAAAGGAAGTAGYGAGTATAAGAAATATCACTTGACCAAATCTTAGGGGAGATAGGGGCCCAAATATATTCTCTTGTTTGGTCTATCCTTAGATGCAAATTCCYTGTGGAATTTACTTACAAAAGACAATATTTGGAGGAGGATCATCATACAGAWATACATTGYAGGAAAATTCACTATTGGAATGGGTAAGAATGGAGAGGAAAAGTATCCAAAACATGTCAAATCAATGGAAATCCATGACATTATCCTTCCTTGTGATTGGTAAGTAATTTACATGGAGAGTTGGCAATGGGGAACAAGTGAAGATAAGGACAAATGCAATCATGGGATGTGGCCAAGAGGTATTTTTTTCTTAAAATATGGTTTAACTTTGCAAGAKTTTGGGAGGTGCACACTAAATATGGTCAGGAATCCAACTGAAACTACTCTATGGTCCCAAGGATAGTTGTTAGCTCARTAATTAGGGATGAATGATGAGATGAGTCAAGGATAGGAGTATTTTCTTATTGAACCRAAAAGATCCCATGTAAGGTTGAGTGGGGATCCCTATGATTTYGTATGGGTAATGAACAAGATTGGAGTTGATTACACTATGAATCTTTAATATRTCTATCTCAGTAACCCCTCRGCCCTACTGAGATTAGATGGTGGTGGTCAAAATTTTGGAAGTTTAASGCTCCACCTAAGAGTATATTGTTCATGTGGTTRATTTTGAATAATAGAGTCTTGACTTGGGAAATGCTCCAAAAGAGGAACAAGAKTGGCCCTAGAAGGTGTTCATTGTGTAGAGTAAATGAGGAGACTACCACTCATATTTTCTTGTCTTGTCCATTCACTTTGCGGRTCTRGAAGGATTCAGAGAYTTCATTGGGTTTTCAGGATTTGTGGCATAAAGAAACTATGGATTTGAATTTCCAATAGTGGTTTATWAGAAGAGAGTTGAAACCTTTTAGGGAAGTTCATTTATTAGTAACTTGGGGAATATGGTTGGCTCGCAAATCTAGTTTATTTGAAGATAAAMTAATCACTTTTTTTCCAAATCCCTTCCTAGGTATTGGCTCGGTCATTGGTTTACAAACCTAATGTGAGTATAAAGGAGCAGAAGGTTGTGGGAGCACATTCAGTGGATAGGTCTTATRCTTCGAGTTTCTTCGACAAGGYCTATCAAGGACCAGGGAAAACATGCAATTTGGSTTTTGTTTTATTTCTATMAKATTCTCACTTCCTCACACTAAAGGCTAATGTGTGAAAATGAAMAAACAATCTTRGGGAATTCAAGGCTTTAATTTTCCWTATGAAATCTACACTTAACAAAGGRATTGTTGGGCTTTAGATTTTTGGAGATTCAACTCTAACTATAAATTGGATGCAAGATCAACTTTAGGTCCATAGTACTGGTTTATCCCCATTGGCTAAGCATTTGAAGGAAATTGCAATGCAGTTTTAGGAGGTATCTTTCAAGCATGTCTACAKGGAGATCAATGTTCAAGTTGATACCCTTTCTAAAGATGGTTTATAGTTGATGGAAAATTATAACACTCAATATGAATATCACRAGGGGATTTTAGTCTCCTCAAAGTCCACTAATGTYTTTGAGTTTTATTATTTTCTCTATGGGTGGGTTTCAATGAAATTTTTTGACAAGCTTTGTTTTGGTTACTTGATAGATAATTTGATGAAATGTAATATAATTCCTTTTAACATCTCAATTTCAAGATTATCTTTCTMATGAATAATGAGTAGARCTATAAACAATTCAGTAATATGTATACCTAGTAGCACAAACTTTGACAACTCTGCCTCATGCACCATGTGGAATGTGTTTTTTCATTGTCCTTGAATAAAAATAAGTTTTTTTCTTTGRAAAAAAAAWAWAWCATTTTGATACTCGTACCCAACACAATTCACAATTTTTGGCACCAAAACCTACCATGTATAGGCTAGTCCMTGACGGTAGCCATATATATGGTCGGCAATCCCTATTGTATGGACATACCTTATTTACAATCCAGGAGGGATCATCAATATGTGGTGGCACCTCTTATTGTATGGAYGTATCTTGTTTACAAYGCCATAAGGATTGCCACTCCCTAGCATTAGTTATCACTCAACCTGGACTAAACCTTTGGCCGCATACCATATACTGTTAATGTTCAGTAGTCATCCTACCTTCATCACCCTCACTACTCGGCCATTCTTCTAGCTTTGCTGCACGGTCTGCTTGAAACTGCACAAAATTTCCATTCCTGAGTTCCAAATCTTGATCACTCAACTTGGAAGAAACCATGACAGTTGATACCGCCTCCTCATGAATCTGCATTGACTGTAGATTGCCTCCTTCCACATCTTTCCCAGTACTCATCTTTAACATATTATCATCAATATCATTGATGATATTGCTGTTACTCATCAATATTGAAGATATTGCTTTTAGAATGCTTCC
Source organism: Picea engelmannii (assembly GCA_009831015.1). NCBI lineage: Eukaryota > Viridiplantae > Streptophyta > Pinopsida > Pinales > Pinaceae > Picea > Picea engelmannii. The sequence goes on from ML811776.1 coordinate 258,289, forward strand.
TTCCACATCTTTACAAGTACTTATCTTTAACATATTATCATCAATTTCATTGATGATATTGCTGTTACTAGTCCACCAAACAAGGCTCCCAGCAGCCCGTTGTAAAGCTGACTTGAATCCCGAGTGTACAAACCGGTTGGAACTTCCTTTAACAATATCTGTACCTGCTGATAAGCTCTCTCTGCCATAGTAATCATTCTGATCAGTGTTGACAGAAGAACAGATTTCTGTAACGTTACTCCCTGTATCATGTTTCCCATATGAATTTGAATCATTAGCACGTGATGATCTCCATGCTGCTCTGCTCGCCCCTTTAATGGCAGAACCCAATCTGGTAAGAACACCATTAGGCTGATGTTGAATAGATGAGTACTCATTCATCAGCGAAATTGAAGAATTGAGTTTATCCGTCATGTTTTCAATGGCAGGAAGCCCAAAGCGTTCCATTGTTTTCACACAAGTGATAGCATCTTCCACATCTTCTTTAGATGTAATTACTTTCTTAGTCATATCCAAAACTGTAACCTTTATATCATGTAAATCGTGAGCATCTTTATGAATACGTTCTTGGGCATCGCACAGCATCACGGAGGTTCCATTGGCCACCTGTACTATAATATCTGGTATATTCTCTCGTGTTTTTTTCAGTTCTTCCTTTACCACGTGATTCTGCATTTTCATTTTCAGACACAAGAATGTTATATGTTTGTGTGTATATATATATCCGTGATTATATATATATATATATATGACAAACTGCTAATGAGAATCGCGGATTCAAATCACTACCAACGATACGTTATATATATATAAAAAAGCCGACAAACTGCTAATGAGAATCGCGTATTAAAATCACTACCAACAATACGTTATATATATATAAAAGCCGACAAACTGCTAATGAGAATCGCCGATTAAAATCACTACCAACGATGCGAAATTGATATTTTGTTGTTGTCGCCCTCCCAACGGTTAGAGAAACTCAGAACACGGCATACTTAACACACTCAAAAAAAAACTCTAAAAACAGTAACATAAGTATTGGTAAAACAAATTGCAAAAATACAGTGTCTACCGAGCGCGTGTGTACTCCTGGGGTAGATTTGGAGACGATTCAGACAAGAGAACACAAGGAACATGTGATTAATTAGGTGAACGAAGATATATGGGTGTGAGCAGGGGCACCTTGAGCGTACAATGGTGACGTCTAACACCAAGGGGTACACACTTTGCTTTCCTTACAACGATTGATGAAGACTTAGGTTGTGTTTGGGCAACGACAAGGTGATTTGGGCGCATGCCCAAAGAGTGGACCCACGTACCCTTGCCAGCATGGGCATGTTGGAAAGGTTGGATGACCCCATCGACACACCCATGGAGAGCATCAATGATCGGCACAAGGAAACGCACAAGGTAAGGGGAGCACAAGTTCGTTTGGGTGCACCCGGTCCGCGAAGGGGTGCGACAATTCGTTTGGGCATGATGGTTCGCAAAGGGGCGCAACACACCCGAAGAACGCAACGATTCGCGATGGTGACCTTTGGAGTCCATATAAGAGCACAAGGGCGCACAACCAAAGAAGGTGGCTCTGAGAAAGAGCAAGTCTAAGGAAAAGTTATGAGGCAAAGCAGAACTGAGGCAAAGTTGCAAAGATGGAAGACAAGTAGCCAAGGGTGGGACGCACTAGGAGAGTTTAGGGAAGTATGAAACATAGATCTATTGGAGGCATGTGTGAGGTAGAACCAAAGTATATGTTAACTTGGTGAAGTC
>ML811776.1:260108-278276 GCA_009831015.1 Picea engelmannii
AGAGGGCCCATAGTAATAATAATGGAGGTCATTCAATGTAAGGTGGACTAGGTCCACTATATTATTAAATAAGGCCCACTATGTTAGTTAGATATAATAAATGTAAGAGGACTTCTTAGAAGGTTCTACTTCTAGACTATTCCTCCTCTAGAATGTTCTTAGGTGATGGAAGCACTATATAAAGGGGTTCAAGCAATGTAATGAGACATGAAAAGAAATATTGTATTTGGAGGGGTTGCTCAATAGGAGGTTGCCCCCTCGAAGAGGCAAGTGAACAGGAGAGGATCCCTTCCATAATAGGATCCATTGTATGGTGTTGCCCTACCTCAAGGGTTCGGTAATAATATTGTGTGGTTTCTTCTATCTTGATTTGTGGATCTATTGTGTATTCAATATTTGTGGTGATTATATGTGTAGATCTATCCATGTACTTAACAAATATGAAACGTCATAAGACGTAATTGTTGTAATAATTACAAGAGACCTTGGAATATGAATCCAAAGGTCATCCAAGTGTATATATATGTGTATCATATCTTTAATAAAATTCAACTAACGCTTATCTTATTTATGTGTTCCAACACCATTATTGGTGAGTTAGGATAAAAACTAAATAACAATGCAAGGAAATAAACACACCACACTTGCATCAATGAAAGACTAACTATGAAATTGAATTGTATAAGTGAAATACCACCATGTTTTCCTAGAGTGAGATTTGTCTCCTAAGAATTCATGGTAGAGAACTAAACTATAACATGATAAAACTAAATCAAAACTAAACTGTATCATCATAAGGTTAATCAAAACATGCTATTAATAGAACTAGAAAATGACAATCTATATGAAGAGGAATATCAAAAATTTATTTATTCCATCATCATCTAGACATATGCTCCAAGAGTGCCCCTTTTGGAATAGAGAAGGCACCCTTATTTATACACGATTTTTCTTTGAGAATATGATAAGAAACTAATAAATTCAGATCCACTTTTCTCTCATGTGGTTACAACCATTAACTAATAAGTAAAAACTAAAAACCAACTAGTAAATGATTACAAGATCTTTGCTAATAATTCAAAAAAAAACACACTAATCTTGTCTATGGTCCAAAATTCTTTCCACATCCAAGATGGTTGATGATGATCCAAATCCATGGAAAATCTTCAGTGCTTGAAGATGAAATTCGAATTTGGAGCTAAGTGACAAAAATCTTCATTATTGGAAACTCCAAATATACTTGTAAACATCACCAAACTCACCCAACTCTTAAGGTTAAGTGAGAACATTTTATGTTTCTAATATTTAATCATAAATTCACTTAAAACACTAAAATAAATGCATTGAAAACTATCTTGAACCTAATCTCACATAAAGCATGAAAATGGACTTAATATAAGGTTACAGGAAAGCGGGAAATGATTAAAAATCAAAGGAAAGGTGTGAGAAGATGATAAAATGGATGGCAATTTGTTGACTTGACACATATGTTGTTGGAAGTTGGTTATGTATCTATTAATGATACTAGCAATGCCAAAGAGGATGCATGAATTTATGTCATGATTATTGCTTTCAACCAAAATTTTGAATATGTGTTGATGAAGTCATCAAATACATTATGTATGGGGATTGATTATGGAGTTGATTTTTAGATACTCTTCGTGCACATAGTGAGATTATCTGCCCTAGTATTAGCAACCAGGGGCACAAAATACAAATCTACATTTCTTCCTCTTCTCTACCAAATAATACTATAAGATAATCAATGTTCTTTGTAAACTCTTGAGGGAGTCATTCTGGCATTGTGATTTTCTAATTATCATTTAAGAATCATCCAACTACTTCCTCAAAATGCATGGTTTAATTATGACATTATGCAAGTGTCTACAAGCCTTACAACATATGAAGCTAATTTCTTGATTTGGATTTTGTAGAGAACAAAATGAAGGTAGAAATATAAATGGAAACACACAAACATATTGTAGAGAGAAAAATAGTAAAGTGAAACCCAAATTCTAATAATGAATGAAATAAAAAATACTATAAAATGCAAAGCAATACAAACTAGCTAGAATGGTGATAGCTTATCTCTTAAGAGAGATGTGTCAGCTATGATCATTCACAAGAAGACATTATAATAGGTCAATACTACCTTTTCAACATAAATTAGGGGCCCTAAGATCCAAAAACCCTAAATATCTAAAACCCCAACCCTAGGAAATAATGTGGCAAAAGGAATGAGGGCCCCCGGGATGCTAGTTGATATGTCAACTTCCTAGGGCCACAAATTTTCATACAAACTTTGTTTATGGAATTTATTGGGCCATTACAAATATTAATAGATACTTTATGTGTTTATAAATCCACACAATCAAAGATTATGTGTCATAAGTCAATTGCCAAAAATGCAAGGTAAATGCCTGAAAAACACATTGAAAGTTTGAGACTTGAAAAATTGTAGTAGAACTACCAAGATGTGGAACCATTCTAAGTTAGTGAAATATATAGGTGGCCACCAATATCCACCTAGATCATCCATCCCACTATAGGAATCAATGGTCCCGATTGCATCAAGTTCCTCCATTGGATGGGGAAACTTCTATTAAATCCAACTTTCAGTGTGTCACTTTCCCTAGAGGATTATTGTTGAAAGGAATACTCACTATGAACTATGTCTTTCATAGTACATATTTGGTGCATTTTTTATATGGGAGGGTGTTTGTTCATTGTAGTCTATCAACCTATATTGTGAAACCAACTTTCCTTTGCATTTAGATAATGTCTCATATTTTGTCAAAGACACTTTATCCATTCCCACCTATATAGAAAGTTGAACTTATGGACCAAGGCATTAACATATCCACCTCAAAGTAGTCATACTGACATAGTTTTCCATATGAGAATGACAAAGATAAGGAGTATATCCAACATTTGGGTTATCAGATAGACAAACAACAAAGTCAAACATTGAAGAATTGTCTCCTAATGTCAACAACACTACCAAGCATTTCACAAACATAGCCTCTTGTCCATCACATGAAGTGAGATATACCTATATATTTGCATAGCCCAATGTAACATAATACAACTTGCGTGTTAATATAATTCTATTTTCCTCTTTAATGGATATTCTATCAAGTTACAACAATATTAGAAACTATCAATATTGTTAATCTCTTTGCTCTTTCAAAATCTATGTATAAGGGTTCTATGAAGCATTTTCATTCATCACTCTATCATTGAGAGTCTTCATTTCATTGAAAATTTTATATGCACCCTTGTTACAAAGAAGTCAAGTTGGAATTTTTTTAAATTTCCAGTTGAAGATGTTGAATTGAGAGTATGGTGGAGATTGAGGTTAGCCTTGATGATGACTTATGTAACAAGATATCCTCAACCTCTGACTCATGGAAACTTGCACAACATCACCACTAATGCACATTTGCATTGGGATCCTCACCAGTAAGGTGCATTCCACATGTGTGAGTGATGTTCTCCTCATTTCACTCTAGTTTGACTAGTTAACTGACAACCGCATGGCCAGTTAACTAGGACTAGGTGGCAGTTGACTCTAGTGACTGCTAGTGTGTGTCAAATCTCTCTAGATCACTCCTAATGTGCATTATTTGACTACTATGGTGATTTAGTTGTGTAATACATAGTATATCACTTGTATTGTATCATTTCTCTTATTCGGTTAATAGAAATTCTTTCATTCTTTCCTCCATTTTTTTGTATCTTCTCTTCACACCATTGTATGTTGTGTATGCTTCATTGTTAGCTAGATATTTTGTGCAAATATTTCAAAAACTCTACATTTATCTCTGTAACCCCTCAACTCTATTGAGATCAGATGGTGGTGGTCAAAATTGTGGAAGGTTAAGGCTCCACTGAAGAGTATATTATTCATGTTGATTAAGGTTGGTTGTCAATGATGTCAACCCTTGAAGAAATCCCCGTAGCACAAAGGTTGGGTAATGGACCCAAGATTTTTTGATGTAAAGATGAATCGTTATTGTCTTTTCATGGTTGATAATAAGTAGAAATGGATGAACTCCAAAGTGGTCCCCTTGTGGTGAAATCCCTCACGGGAAGATGCTTTGTGGACTGAGTTATCCTAGAAGTATGGTTAGAGAACCCATTCTTATTTGTGGAATAATGATATGAATGTCAGTGAATTTGTCAGTGAAACTATCCTATATGGATATTTTTTGTCATGCCATTTCCGGTGGTATGTGGAACGTCGCATAACTCCTCACGGTTAGAGAGTTATGGCCATGAGAATTTGGAGAACCCAGGTTTGAGTAATGGACCCAAGTTTGTTTGATGGATAACGATATGAGTTTTGATATATTTTCAAGTAATACTATTCTATATGGATAGTACATGTCATTCCATTTCTGGTGGTATGTGGAACGTCACATAACTACTCACAGTTTGAGAGTTATGGCCTTACGAAGTTGGAGGACCCTCATATGTCATCTAGAAGCCCCACAAGGTCAAAGTAGTCAAAGTGGTTTAAGAGATTTTAAAAGGTAAATAATAAAGTCAAGTGATGAGTGTACTATAATTCAAAGTGAATACAAACTAAATTAATTCAATAATAAATTTAATGGATAAATTAGAAGTGGGTTAACCCTAAAATAAGGAAAGTAGGCAAAGTGACCTAGAAGATGTTTTAAAGGAAGCTACTTGGAGAGTATAAATAAGAGGCAAGGCTCTCTCATTTAAGACACACTTGAGAATATTAAATACCTATAGGTGTATAAGGTAACCAAAGGATATCTAAGCCCAATTTCTAAGGAAAGTGAAGAAAAGAAGGCCAGAATTCAAGGAAGGATAAATTATTTTGATTATGCTTTCTAAGGTATGTCTTTTTTCAAGTCATCTCACCATTTTCGCAATAACTTTTTTTCTAGAGTGATTTAGACTATGAAATTTCTATTCCATTGAGGAAACATATCCAAGTATCTGTGGTAAAAAATTCAGCTTGTGAGTCATTGTATTTTTGAAGTTACACTCCGTGGAAAATAGGGTTTGTGGCTAGTCCTGAAACTACTAAAAAATAGGTGTTTCGGGTAAAAACGTCATAACTTCTTCATAACAAATCCAAATTATGTAATAAAAAATGTGTTGGTTAGAGTCAAGTCTTTATTCATATCAATTCAACAAATATTCCATGCGGGGCACGCTCTACAAGGTCGCTCTCTAGAATAAGCCAGAATTTAGCAAGGTGTGCCATTTTTTCCATAACTCCTTTATAAGAGATTCCAAGTAGTGACACCTGGAGGAATTTCATAAAACACATTGAATAACATTGTGTATCAGTTTCAGATATTTATTCATTACAGGTAAAAAGTTATGATTATTTCAAGTTATGGTTGTTGACTAATCCAAAACTAATCTTGTGAGACTAAAGAAACGTTTGATGAAAATGTTGGTATCTTGTTGTTAAAGTTAAGGAAGGTTTGCAGGTATGTGATCATATACACCAGGTCTATTACAAAGTTGAAAATCATATTTGGATGATGAAATTGATGAGGGATTTTGGTTGAGGTACAATTTGGGTACATGGTTGAGACAAGTAGTTGATGAGTTGACACATACATGAGGTGTATAGTTGATGATGTTGGTACATATTGATGATTCATAGTTGATGAGTACTTGACACATGATTGGTACATACTTGGTACATGGTTGGATTCACTTGTTTATGGTACAGGTTGATTACAGATTGTTTGGTACAGGTTGGTGCATGGTTGATGCACTTGTTTATGGTACAGGTTGGTGCATGGTTGATGCACTTGTTTATGGTACAGGTTGAGGTACAGGTTGATGCATGGTTCAAGTTTATTGGTACATGTTTACAGCGGTATATCTCACAGTGATAGTGTGGCAATGGTTCCATCATTCTATTTCTACTTCAAGGCGGTTGGACGGGGCAAGGACAGGTGGTTGTAGCCACCTTCTGGTTGTAGTCGAAGAACATAGGGGGTTGTAGCCTCCTTCTGGTTGTAGTCAGAGAATTGGGAAGTTGGAGCTTCCCTCAGGTTGTACCCTAAGAAACTAGGGGGTTGGAGCCTCCTTCCCGTTGCAGTTGGAAAACAAAGGAAGTTGGTGCTTCCAATGAATGTAATTTTTCAAGACATATAAGATAAAGCATTATGTGGTTTTCTCCCAATTTGGGTTTCCACGTAAAACATTGGTGTATTGTGTATATGTGTGATTGTTCATTTCTTATTGCTCATTATTGGATAATAATTCTACATTGATATAACACTTGGATTATTTGGAGAAAAGGGATTATAATTACGCTATTACTGATTCACCCCCCCCTCTCAGTAATCCAACAATTCATGTGGTTGATTTTGAATAATAGATTATTGACTTGGGAAATGCTCCAAAAGAGGAACAATATTGGCCCTAGAAGGTGTTCATTGTGTAGAGTAAATGAGGAGACTACCACTCATATTTTCTTATCTTGTTCGTTCACTTTGGAGGTCTACTAGATTCAGAGGATTTGTTTGGTTTTCAAGATTTATGGCATAAAGAAACTGTGGAGATGAATTTCCAAGAGTGGTTTATAAGAAGAGAGTTGAAACTGCTTAGGGAAGTTCCCTTCTTAGTCACTTGGGAAATATGGTTGGCCCGAAAATTTAGTTCTTTTGAAGATAAACCAATCACTTTGTTTGAAATATCTACCCGGGTATTGGCTATGTTATTAGTTTACAAACCTAATGTGAGTATAAAGGACTAGAAGGTTGTGGAAGCACTTTCAGTGGATAGCTCTTATGCTTGGATTTTCTTCGACAAGGCTTGTCAAGGGCTAGGGAAAACATGCATTTTGGGTTTTGTTTTCTTTCTATCAAATTCTCGCTTCTTCACAACAAAGGATAATCTAAGAAAAGGAACAAACAATCTTTTGGAATTCAAGACTTTTCTTTTCCTTATGAAATATGCACTTAACAAAGTGATTGCCAGGCTTCATATTTTTGGGGATTCAACTCTCACTATAAATTGGATGCAAGATAAATTTTAGGTCTATAGTACTATTTTATCCCCGTTAGTTAAGCATTTGAAGGAGATTTCAAGGCAACTTCAATAGGTATATTTTAAGCATGTCTATAGGGAGGTCAATGTTCATGTTGATACCCTTTCTAAAAATGGTTTAGAGTTGATGGAAAATTAGATCATTGAAGATGAATATCAAAAGGAGATTTTAGTCTCCTCCAAGTCCACTAATGTTTTTGAGTTTTAATGTTTTTCCATGGGTGGTTTCAATAAAACAAAATTGACATGCTTTGTTTTGGTTACTTGATAGATGTTTTGATTAAATGTAATGTAAATCCTTTGGACATGTCAATTTCAGGATTATCTTTCCAATGAATAATAGGTAGAAGTATAGGTAGTTCAATGATATGTACAGATAGTAGCAAAAACTTTGACAATTATGCATCATGCACCATGTAGAATGTATTTTTAATTCTCCATGAATGAAAAATAAAAATAAAATCTTAGAAAAAAAAAACATTTTGGTACTCTTATCCAACACAATTCACAACACATATCACTAACTTAATACTAGTGCTAGCATATTTTTGGCACCACAACCTATCATGTAGAGGCTAGTTCCTAATAATAGCCACACATATGGTTGACAATCCCAGACAATTCGCAACACATATCACTGATTTAATACTAGTGTTGACATATTTTTGGCACCACAACCTATCATGTAGAGGCTAGTACCTAACAGTAGCCACATATATGGTTGTCTAGTCCCTAACAGTAGCCATATATATGGTTGGAAATCCCTCTTGTATGGACATATCTCATTTAAAATGTAGAAGGGATTGTCACTATGTCACACTTGTTATTGTATGAATATATCTTGTTTACAATGCCATAAGCATGGCCACTCCTTGGTATTAGTTATCTCTTGTTACTTAAAAGAGATCCTGAGTTATGATGGATCTATCTATTTTATTAATTTTATATAAATTTTAAAATTAAACTAACCTTTTACATAACATAGACAAATATATTTTATTAAACCAACCTTTTGTCTGGGAAGGTCGCTCCTTTCGGCATCTCCCAGGAAACAAATGCAATGAGGACCAAGAGCTAGCTGAAATGAAATTCATAATCCTGATCTTGTGCTTCTCGGCAATCTAGTTCCAACTAGTTAACTAGGTACTTCACCCAGTTCATCTGTAGGCCTTCTGTGCACTTCCCTGCGAGGTCAATGACAAAGTCGGTGACATGCGTAGGTCATTTCTTCCTTACTAACTTTCCAACTATCAGTTGACATGCTAGGTGCACTGCACCACTCTGGATGGAAGCTACCTTGTAGCCTCTTGTTCTCTTCTCAACGTCACCATATGTATCCTTGATCTTCTATGCGAGTGTGCGAACTGTAGCTTTTCCTGGATAAAAGTCATGTGGGTTAGGTCCTTGCATACTCAGTCCTGTAATCTTGTGGATCAACGTTGGGTCAACTGTAATGCAATGGTCTAGACATAAGTAGCCGCCATAATAACACGACAGTAGCAGCTTGACACATGCATTGACTTCCTGGTGTTGTCCAAAGTGTGGGATCTTCATGACATTCAGCAGGGTGGATTGCACGAAGTTCATCATCCATGACTAGGGGATTATTTTTGAATTCTTCCCCTTAGTTTTGGTTAGGTACTTGTATGGGGCAAGCATACCATAGATCTTGCGATCTCTGAGGTTGAAGTCATTGAACTTCAATGATGTGATCTTATCCTGCTCTGCTCGAACTATGTGTATCCCCTTCGGGAGGTACGCAATAACTATGGTGTATTCGAAATATCTTGGTACACTATCACAATTCACCGCGCCAGCCAGAGGCGGGATGTAATCGGACAATATGAATGGAATCAACTTCGCGTTGGCTAGGTCATCTCTGTGCTTGGTTCTTGTCTCTATTTTTGGTCGGGATGGCCCCGATCCGCGAGCAGTCGACGGAGAGGCTTGCATTCCTCTTGTCGATGATGCTTGTACACCTATAAACATCGACATGACTCTTTCAGTCATGAGGTCAATCATAACTTCTTCGACAACTCTCTCTGCAGTGCTGAACTCATCCGACATACACGCTCAGGGTTGGAAATCTTCGGGTTCAAGGAGTAACTTAGACAATGCAATAGGATAGAGGGCAATAGTGCAACGATCACTGCATAAAATCAATGAGTTTACAGGCTCAGATTCACGGTTAGAAAAAGTGTTCTCGGTGCATGGCACGATGAGATAAATAGATAACTTGGCAACGGATTGCTTGCAACGGTCGAGAAGCCTTCATTAACTATGTTCTGTTCATTACGGCATGGGCCAACGCTCTGGTGGCGAACCATAAATTCCTTTCTACCCATTCGGGGGGTCGGACGAACGGTTATATTGGTCCCAACGACTATATTGCTTCTCCCTGGTGAAGTGCCATGTGATGTTGTTTTGTTATCCCGACGAAGTTCCAATTTTGCAAATTTTCCTTCTGTGAAGTTCCCTCTGGAACCTTCTGTAACTTGTCGATCTTAGCTCTCTTCTTACTTAGCTTTTTAGATTTCTTTCCAGTGAGCTTCATCTCGGTATGCCTTTTCCATTATGATTCTTATCTTCTTTTGGCATAGTTACTTCGCGTTGTTGAGATTATTTCCTAGGATTCGAGAGTGATACTTCTTCTTTATCTAGAACAGGTACTTCAATCTTCTGTGGGACATCTAGTGTTCTTGCAACTTCGACATCCAGGTCTCTGGTGTTAAATAGCTTCGATCTATTCTTTTTTTCCTCAATTAAGTGTGCAATCCTTCTAGTCATGAAATCTATTAACTCTTGCTTCTTCTGCGCTAAAACTTCTTCGTGTTCTTGCCTTCTGGCCTGATTACTTTCAATCCAAGGTTTTCCTAGTAACATGGTAAATGGGGCCTTATTCTCAATAAATTTAATAATATCAAAATCCTCCTTTGTCGAAGTTCCATTGGCATTCATAGATATCTGGGTGAGCTTTCCACATAGGTTTATCAGCTTTCCTCTAAATAGACCTATTCCTCCCAATGAAGGAGTCATAGCCAGCTTCCCTAAAAGTTCCCAAGTTCTTTATGTCATGATATTCACTTGTGTTTCCTCATCTAGAACACAGTCAATGTCGAAGTCTCATATTCTTTCTTCAAGACATTCTTTTACTTTGAAGATCTCTGATAAGCTAACATGTCGATGGTCATTCAGGGTTTCTTTTATCTGTAGCAATACTTTCTCTGAGTCTTTCTAGGGTTCTGCCATTTATGGATCTGCCTTATGGTTTTCTTGTTTCATGTTTATTCCTTCAAGCCTAATAATCATTCTAGGGAAATCCAATACTTCATGGTTCATAGTTTTGCAACAAAGACAACTAAGTCTTCTCCCAGGGCATTCCTTAGCAAGATGTCTTGGTTTTCTGCAACTGTAACAGAGGGTTAATCCTCTCTTTCTTTTAAATGATTCTCATCTCTTTCTATATTGCGCGCTAGGGTCATAGTAGCTAACCTGCAAACATTTCTTTCTAAAATCCTGCATCCACTGGTTAGTCCAAACATTCTTTCTATGCATAGGTATAATATATCTTTCACTATTCTTATTGGATCTACTCATATCAAACCTTTTTCCATCTATTAGTGCCCTAGTTTTCAAGCTAGAATAGAATCTATCAAACATACCTAGATCCATACTTTTGAAACAAAAATTTCCACTTATCTTACTTCTACAGAGCATAAAGCTTTCATATCTAGAACTTTTCACTATTCTTACCTTTATCAGGGCAAGGAGCTTGCAGATCTTACCTCTTTTCTTCAGATCTGACCTCTTTTCTTGGCACCGAGCTTCACAGGTCAAGTAGAATAATGCGCACTAGGGCAACAGATCTACGTACAGAGCTTTCACAATTTTAGGACGGATCTTTGCACAAAGCTTCTTTTTCCTTAGTTCCTAGCAATCACAGTTTCAGGTCAGATCTTTGCATAAAGCTTCTTCTTCCTCAGTTCTCAGCAATCATAGTTTCAGGTCCCGACAACAAAACCATTTGTTGGCACAGGGCAGACCCAGGGTTCAACACTACAACAACGCACCAACAAAACCCTAGCTACCGGCCCTTTCGGCAACACCTACGAAGAAGATGAAGTCTCACCTGAGGTAGAGGCAAGGGTGGTTGCAAGACTTAGGTGTCTGCAACCTTAACTGCGACACAGATCTGTGATTGTAATACTTACAGAGCACTTAGCACCGACAATTCCTTAATATTTAACCACTACCTACTCCACAGATAAAACATATCATCGCATCATTCATTTAGATCTGATGTATCTAAGCACTTATCATAGAGAAGTAAGTTATATCTAACAGCTTCAGGCACTAGCACATTCATATAATTTAGATCTAACATCCATATACATCATTAGCACAAAGCATAAACAAATCTATCTATCTATATCAAAGCACTTAGAAAGTAAATACATAAACACATCAACACATTGCACAAAGCATAGCAACACAACATATACGTGGTTCACCCCCACCCTGGGGCTACGTCCACCAACTCTTCTTCATTATTATATTTGTCAAGCTTCTTACAGGCACATAGCATCAAAATCCTACTCCACAGAAGACGGGAGATCTATGCGCACTCAGCCAGATCCTCTTTCTTCGAGCTAGGTTAAAGCACCAAGTCTTTTTACAATTACTTGCATGTAGCTCTGCAAATCTCACACAGTATGCACAAAACACTTACAATCCTTCAATCACATAGATCTAGCACTTAGTCATTCGTAACTTCTCTCTTCTTACATTGCCTAGACATTTATTTATACTTTACAAAATAGGCCTAAACATGGGTAAACCCATGGGCCGACTTCCCATACCCGTTACATAATCTTAAATCCCAAAAAGGACCCAAAAAGGGGCTAAGATCCCGCGATCTTTGTTTCGTCTTGCGCTCCTCCTTCGACAGGTTGTCAAAATCCCAAAATAAGTCAAACTTGACCAAGGATCTCCCAAAACTTGGTCAAGGGCCAACACATAAGAATGGCCACTCCTTGGTATTAGTTATCTCTTGTTACTTAAAAGAGATCGTGAGTTATGATGGATCTATCTATTTTATTAATTTTATATAAATTTTAAAATTAAACCAACCTTTTACATAACATAGACAAATATATTTTCATATAACATAGACATATATTTTATTAGTTTTATATAAATTTTAAAATTAAACTAACCTTTTACATAAGATTAAATCGGCGGCCCACTCTCACTATAAATCCTTTTACAAAGCCCCCCTGGCACCATCTCTTGCAGAGCAGACTGCTTTAGCTAGATTGTTTCCTAATTTGATCACTCCTGAAGAAGCCACTTTGTTACACTCTACATGTACAAAAGAAGAACTTCTTGAGACTTTAAAAAGATTTAAAAAAGAGAAAAGTCCAGGACCCGACGGATGGTCGGTCGAACTCTTCTTACATTTCTTTGATCTAATGGGCCAAGACATACTTGAAGTCATTGAAGATTCGAGAACAAGAGGGATTGTGAGTTCTCATCTGAACAAAACCTTTGTGGTTCTGATTCCAAAAACTAATTTGCCCCGGCATTTCTCAGACTTCTGCCCCATCTCTCTCTGTAATCTCTGTTATAAAATCATCTCTAAAATCATTGCTGTCAAAATCCGACCTTTTCTCTCGCGGGCGCTCTCCGAAGAACAGCTTGGTTTCCTCAAAGGAAGACAGATTCTGGATGCAGTGGGTGTGGCAGAAGAATGTATCCACACCATAAAGACAAAAAAACAGCAAGCCATCCTCTTGAAGCTGGACCTTAAAAAGGCATTTGACTGCTTAAATTGGAACTTTCTTCACCTCATTCTAATACAATGTGGTTTTGGTACTTCTTTTACAAACTGGATAATGGGCTGTATTTCCTCGGCATCCTTGGCCATTTTAATTAATGGAGAAGCTACTAAGACCTTCAGTTGCGAGAGAGGGCTCAGACAGGGTTGCTCCTTATCCCCTCTTCTTTTCATTTTGTCATTGGAAGGCCTCAGCATCTTATTAAAGATCAAACAAGCGGAGGGCCTTTTGAAAGGCATTAAAGTGGCAGGGCTGACTCACATTCTCCATATCCTATTTGTTGATGATGTTCTAATCTTGACATCTGCTAATTTGGTTGAATGGACTATTATACATTCGATTCTCTCTTCATTTTGTGTTGTTTCAGGTCTACAAATCAATGCCTCTAAATCCAGCTTCTTGTTTTCAAAGGCACCGGACTCTTTAAAACTCGACTTAATCGACCTTTTTGGCATCGGTTGCAAAGATCTTGAGGAGGGCTTTCATTACTTAGGCTTTTACTTAAAAGCCTCCAGATACACTTCAAAGGATTGGACTTGGCTCGTTGACAATTTCAAAGATAGAATTCTTAACTGGAAGCACAGATTTCTATCTATGGGTGGAAGATTCATCTTGATCAAAGCGGTGTTGGAAAGCCTTCCAGTGTATTGGATGTCTTTAGCACACATCCCAGCCTCCGTTTTGAAGTCGCTCAGGCAGCTCATCTTCACCTTTCTTTGGTCTGGCTGCAAGAAGACCAAAAGCTATCACCTTTGCAAGTGGGAGGATCTCTCTAAGCCTAAGTCGATGGGAGGCTGGGGCCTCAAACATCTGCCGATTTTTCAAAAATCTCTTACGACTAACACCTTCTGGAGGTTATTAACCAAACCAGGAATTTGGAGCACAGTAATCAGAGCCAAATATTTACACCACCTTCCAGTCCATTTCTGGATCAGATTTGTGGAGGCACATCCAGCAACCGGTTCCCATTCGTGGAAAAAACTGTCTGCCACACTTCCGATAATATTAAAATGGCTCGCGTGGGATCCCGGGGATGGTCGTTTGATAGAAGTCGGTCGTGACTGTATTCTGGACCTTGGCAGACATGCATTTCTCTCCACATCTCTTCAAGCACAGTTGCACAGCAAAAATCTTGTTTATTTACATCAATTCTACAACACCTCTATTGCAGGCACCCTCGGCGGCACTTGGCTAACTGGAGCGGATCTTCTTTTAAATCCGGAACACTCGGCTGAATGGGATAAACTCGCCCAACATCTCAAAGCATCTGGCATCTATCTGAAGACAAAGGCGGACTCACTTCTCTAGACGGGGGGCGATAGAACAAGCAGAATATCGGCAAAAAATGTTTATAATGCTCTGGCCGCCTTATCCTGGAACTCAACAACAGAATCCTGGAGACAGAGGATTTGGAAGGCCACGTGCCCCTTAAAACACAAATTGTTCTCTTGGCTCATGTTGGAAAACAAATTACTCTTCTGGGATAATTTGCAGACGAGAGGCTGGGAGGGTCCAAGTCGTTGCTCGCTTTGTACACAAGACATTGAAACATCGCTCCATGTATTTGTGCACTGCTCCTTTACCCGAGCGCTCTGGACAACAACTACAGCAACTTTAAAGATTCCAAATCAGTGGATTGGCAACAATATTCCTTCATGCTTCCAACACTAGATTCGCAACTCAACCACTCTTTCAATGCTTCCAATTCACATTTGCTGGTTCGTTTGGCTGGCCAGAAATGATGCAATCTTCAATGCCAAGAAGCCTTCTATCCTACATATCAGCTCTCTCATTGTACTTGAAGCAAACAAACTTGTTAGGACTTTACAAGTTAAGCCAACTGTGAGGCGGCCTTATCATATTCCGGTGGACAGGGCGGTGGCCTGGTTTGACGGGGCATCACAACTGGGAGGCACGCAGTGTGGAGCAGGGGGGAAAATAGTGATAAATTCTCATTCGAGTATTCATTGGACATTGAACTGCTGTCAGGGTACCAACACAAAGGCAGAGCTCATTGGGACTTGGACCTCGCTCATTTTGGCTAGTCACCACACAGATGATTTGCTTCTCCTAGGTGATTCTAAGATCACCATTGATTGGCTGAATGGAGCGGCAGATCTCCAAGTGGCAGCCCTTAATTGCTGGAAGGCACGGACCAAAGATGCTACACTTCTCTTCAGAAATCTTACCTTCCAGCATATTTTCCGTGAAGAAAACAAAGTAGCTGACTCACTCTCGAAAAAAGCTTTGCTCCTCCCCCCGAGTCAAATTTACTTTTCATTTTGGGAGGATGGTCATGAAGGCATTACATATAAGATAAATCTTTGATCTGATCCATATCTGCAATATTCAGATCTTTGACAAATTGCCGAATTTGTAGGGACAGATGATTTTGATCCATGTAATTGTGGAATGGGTTTGATCCGCTGATGTATTAAAAAGCCGACATGTAAACTTTTATATCCTTTTGAATATAAAGAGCATTTTTTTCTCGTGGAAAAAAGATAGACAAATTAATTTTGGCATTCTTCAAGCTTTGTTGCGCTTGAAACTGCACGAAATTTCCATTCCTGAGTTCCAAATCCTGATCACTCAACTTGAAAGAAACCATGACATTTGATACCGCCTCCTCGTGAATCCGCATTGACTGTAGATTGCCTCCTTCCACGTCTTTCCAAGTAGTCATATTTAACATATTATCATCAATATCATTGATGATATTGCTGTTACTAGACCACCGAACAAGGCTCCCAGCAGCCCGTTGTAAAGCTGACTTGAATCCCGAGTGTACAAACCGGTTGGAACTTCCATTAACAAAATCTGAACCTGGTGATAATCTCTCTTTAGTAATCATTCTGGTCAGTGTTGACAGAAGAACAGATTTATGTAATGTTACTCCGTGTATCTTGTTTCCCATATGAATTTTAATCATTACCACGTGATGATCTCCATCCTGCTCTGCCCACCCCTTTAATGGCAGAACCCAATGTGGTAAGAACACCATTAGGCTGATGTTGCATAGATGATTACTCATTCATCAGCGAAATTGAAGAATTGAGTTTATCCATCATGTTTTCAATGACAGGAAGCCCAAAGAGTTCCATTGTTTTCACACAAGTGATAGCATCTTCCACATCTTCTTTAGATGTAATTACTTTCTTAATCATATCCACAACTGTATCCTTCATATCATGTAAATTATTAGCATCTTTACGAATACGTTGTTGGGAATTGGAGAGCATCACTGAGGTTCCATTGGCCACATGTTCTATAGTATCTGGTATATTCTTTCGTGTTTTTTTCAGTTCTTTCATTACCAACTGATTCTGCATTTTTATTTTCAGACACACAAATGTTATATGATTGCATTGTGAGTATATATATATATATATATATATATATATATAAAAGCCTACAAACTATTAATGAGAATCCCTGATTAAAATCACTAACTATAATTGATATTTTATTGCCGTCCCCTATAAACTAAGAACACTCAACATAAGTATAGAAGAGGGCAAGGTATGTATATCTTATTAAATTTTAACAGTCAAATCTCTAGGCCTAGGGGATTTTTTTACCACAAACAAGGAGTCTTATCCCACCAATTTAATGTTTGGTTTGGCCCTAACCTTAATTAGATCATTATTATTATTATTATTATTATTATTATTATTATTATTATATATATATATATATATATATATATATATATATATATATTAGGTAAAAGGTTAAATTGTTATTGGGTAGTATTTAATTTTATGCAGGTTAAATGTTATTAAAAAACATATGATTTAACTAAAGATAGTCTAAGTAATGGCCACAAGGATACTTGTTTTCTAATTGGTTAAGAACTCATCTCCCTTGAACTTAAGGGAACAAGATAATGACCCAAACTTAGTCTCAAAAGTGTGAAAGACTACCCCCTTATTGACCACCTATGAGTCATCAAGTGACATGGTTTTCCTTATATATTGATGATGAGCTAGCACACATTTATCGATAGTAGCTAGTGATGGTTTTCCTCGCTACCAATTGACAATTGAGTTATAATAAATCTAATCGAGAAGGACATAAGGTAAAAGTGCAATACTTCAATGATATTTTTAAGGAACTTGAGAGGGAAAACATAGGAGAAATTATTGGAGTGATTACATATTTTCATAGGATGGTGGATGAGGAAGTTAATTAAAATATGTATAGGAAAATTATTGGAGTGATTACATATTTTCATAGGATGGTGGATGAGGAGGTTAATTAAAATATGTATAAGGAAGTCTCTAGGGAGGAATTTACCATTGTTTTATATACTTTTCAAAAATATAAAGTCCTTGCTCGAAATGGGTGTACTACTAAATTTTATTTAGAATTTTTTGCGTTGATCGAGGAAGATTTATTGAGAGTAATTAAACATTTTAGACTATTGGGGAAGGTTCATGGGAGCATCAACTTCGCCTTTATAGCCCTTATTCCCAAGTCTGGTCATCCATAGAGATTCAATACTTTTAGGGCAGTATCATTATGTAATTGTGCGTAAAAAATTATTTCTAGGATCATTTCTATTAGACTAAATCCCATTCTCTCTAGGTGTATCTCCCCTAAGCAATTTGGGTTTCTTGAGGGGAGGCATATTCATGAAGCCATAAGCTCTGCTCAGGAGGGTCTTCACACTATCAAGCTCTCTCAATCTCATGTGGTATTTATCAAGTTGGACATGTCCAAGGCTTATAATAGGGTCTGTTAGTCATATCTTCAGCTTATGTTGATTCATTTAGGGTTTTCTCTTCCTTTAGTAAAATGTGTTAGGGGTGTGTGTCTTCTACTCTCTTTGAAATGTTGATAAATGGGTTTTCCTCTTCTTTATTTAAGCCTTCTAGAGGGCTCAAGTAGGGCTACCCTTTGTCCACATACTTCTTCCTATTGGTGGTAAAATGACTTAGTAGGTTGATTAAGGAGTCTAGCAGACAAAGGAAACTTTCAGACATTAAGGTGGGGAGGAGTGAATCATTAACACATCTCCTTTTTGTTGATGATGTACTTCTTTTATTTTTTGTATTGATGGTGGAGGATAGGTTTTCACTACTAGTATGATAATTAATGAGAATGCATTTGCTTTGTTTGCATCTTGCTTGGATGACTCTCAGAATACTAGGATGGAAATAATCTTTCCTTTTCAACATCTTGATATAAATGAAGGGGTAAAATATATTGGTTTCACTCTAAAACCTAATAATTATGGTATTTTGATTGGGGATGGATTTTGACAAGGATAAAAAAT
>ML811777.1:17452-30029 GCA_009831015.1 Picea engelmannii
GAATGAATGTAATGAAATAGTAATAATTTTTTTGGGAGTGTTATATTTGATTATGAATACTATGATATTTTATTGTGAACACTATGAATTGCTGGGGGGGGTAGTGGGGGAGATTGGGGGAGAGGGGAAGAGTATTAGAGGGGGTCCATCTACCCTTATTCCCCTACATTTTCTCAATCACTATCCCCCCTTAATTCCTAGGAACCCGCCTCCACGTAAGCCCTAGCCCCCCCACCTATACCCGATTCTTAACCTCCTCGACACCTGATACATATGCCCTTTATTCCCATACCTCTTCTTTGGGACCCCACAACCCCTACAAATTCATCCTAGTTTTATAACCACTGGTCGATGCCTCAAAGCAATTTTAATCCAAATCCCCTAGGTCCTAGTTATCCCCAAGCCCCTCCACTCCTATATTCCTTAAGTTATATGGTCCATATAAGATATTTATTAATCATTACATTAATAGTGTGCACATACTGTTGTGAGAAAAAATAAATGAGGTCAAGTATTTTTCCTACCTCATATTTTTTTTCAAAAGGAGATTTCATGCATTCTGGAACACATACATGCTCATGTGGACACTATCCACTTGAGTATAGTGTTATCACTGAAAAACCATTCAAAAAAATACCGACAATGGTTGAAGAAATTATCAGTTGAAGATGCCAATCAACATGCCTCTAAAATTAACATGATTCATTCAATAGGTCAAAAAATTATATAAATGGTTCCCTGAATTTCTGTGCAATATCCTAAAGGGATACACATGCACATCTATGCAGACCAACATAGTTGAATATGCACAATTTTCATGATTCTCTCCACATAAACATGTGCATATGTGGAAACAACACATTAATGATTTTGGTTGCCCCCCCCCCACTTCCATCCCAAGCTGTATCTTGAAAAGATGCCCAAATCAAACCAAAATATATCCTTGGGGCCATTTATGGACTAGGAGGTACCTCCAAAGGGCCCCTATTCACACTATAAACTAGTTATGTAAAAACTTGCATGAAGCCTATAAATACAAGCTTGGGGCATGCAAACAAGGTAGAGTTTGGTGTATTGTTATGTTGTTGAATTTGTGCTTTGAGAATCCATATGTGTCCTAGAGTCATTCAAGTATTCATAGCAAGTGTTATCCTTCTCACATCTTAAGAAACTTAGCAATGAATTCTTCACCATTGTCACTCCCTTGTAGAAGAGAAATAAAATCTATATTTGGGACCTCAAGGTCTCTCCAAAGGAGGAAGAGGGGACTCATAAGTCCCAACATTTGTCCACAATTTTATCAATTCAAAGAACCTTTCCATTGGTATATATTCCTTTTTCCATTATGAAGTTTTTATTTTTGTTTTATGTATTCTTATTTTAGTTGTATTTTTCTTGTTTTGTGTTTACTTATTTACTTCATGGTTGATCCACTAATCAACTGACTATTTTATGTATTATCTTGTTGGTCTAACAAGGTAGTAAAGTGATTTGTTTTTCTCACTTAAGTGGAAAAACAAGCACAACATATTGACAACTCCACTGGGGATTTGGATCAAATTCCTCCCCATTTAGACATTTAGAGTATTTCTTTTAATCATTTTGTGTATGCAGGTGTCAAAACTAGCCTACCCCGTCCTCCAAATTCACCAATTGAGCCTTTGGGTAGGAGAAATATTTTCTAATTTTTCTTCCCATGGCTTGACTATGTTTGCTCGTTTATCGAAAGAACATTCACACATATTTTCACAATTTACAATTTTTCTTTGTTTCCATGTCATGCAGTCTGTGCAATCTATGCACTATGCACATTGTGCTTGACTATTAGAAAAACAACCCACATAGAAATTCTTCTTTTTATTGTTTGCAAGAATTTTGGGGTTGATCTCACCAAGTAGCTTTAGGTTTACATTTTCATCACTTTGTAAGGAAAAAACAATCACATTTAGAGTTGTTTCTTGCATTAGTAATTAGCCAACCTAGGCACTAAAAAGGGATAAAAATAATTATTATTCTTTCCCTTGTATTGCCACTTGGATTGCCAATTGTAGCATTTGAATTATTAATTTAATTGTTTTTTCTTTCACAACCACTTAATCGTTCGGGAATAGGAACCTATTTTGGAACCCCTATTATTCTCTTTCCCTCACACTCCATGTGATCTTCATAAATCAGAAAATGTTATATTAAGAAGTTCCATATGCCTCTAGAAAATCATCAAATCATCGATTAGGAGAGGCCAAAGCCCCCTTGGATACCTCTTAGTTTTATTTTCATATATTGAAACACAATATTAAAAGTTGTAAAGGGCCCATACATGCCCACGTTCTTGCAAAATTAGGATAATTTCAATTTTTTTACAAAGAAATCAAAACAATATAGGAAATTAAAAGAATTTATAAGGACCCAATGTCCACATGATTTACAATCAAGGGGAAGCTTCAATTTTATTATATTAGAAAACATCTTAGGGAATCAAAAAGATTAAATTAATGACCCATATTTCCACATTTCTAGTGATCTAGGGATTTTGAATTATGCAAGGATTGTATAAACACATTTAGTAAGTTATATTAAATCAATATTTGTAACTGACCACGTGATGTCCACATGCTAAAATATTTCACGTTAACTTATTGAAAATATTGTCGATGCCATTTTCACTCTTTGAACACAATAGTACCTAACCACACACTTAAAATTTCTATCAAATATTTAAAGTCATAGTATGCTCTCATCCCTTTGCGCACAAGCAATCTAGAAGGACTAGAAAGACTCCATATATCCTTGGAATGTTTCCACATCATTTTAATCAACAAGATTGGGTCCCTTTAAATATCTGATCTCCCAATCTCCCAGTCCAATTTAAAACCTAAAATCAACCCTTCAACAACTCATTTTAACCCCTAAAGGAGGAGCACAAAATAAGTTTGTAGTCTAAGTTAGGATCTCGGGGGTAGGCATCCAAACAACCCGCTATTATCATTTTTACATTTGAAACTTAGAAGTTGATGAATTAAGAAACCCAAAATTCTCTAAATCAAGTGTTCCTATACCATAAGGAAGGGGGATACCCATGAAGGGTTGAAGGATAAGGTCCAATTGTTCCATGCATGCCTCCTTTAGTCACCCAACTCTTGGAAAGAATCCATCCCGTGACCCATTTTTTTAGGCCAAAAATATACATTTTGCACTTGATCGAGGTAACTTTGTTTCCAAAAACTAGGATTTCTACCTAGGTGGCGATTGTGGGATGCAATTGAACCTCAATCCTATTTTTAACGACTACTACGAAATACCACCAATACTTTTAATATATGCCCCATTTACCCTTCATCATAACTAATTGTTCATACCTTTACTAGTTCCTCTTCCGGTGTATTCATGCCCCGCTTTTGAGTACTTTTGGAATTCCCAGTGATATTTTTGAGAGGGAGGACGATATTTATTTTAGGAAATACACAAATTAATTTTATTCCCCCATGAGGATAACAACCAAATACCCTACATTATTTCTTGTTTGGTTTTTTTTATGTATGATATCTAGTATTGATTACATGCAACTTTGAATGGTATTGTTGAGATAGTCCAAAAATATAAAACACACTTGTTCATTTATTTCTCTCATCACAACTCACACATTTATAGCTAGCCTAGAATCATAGGGGAACCACAGAACCCCCGTCGTTCTAGATGCATGTTGAATCTCCCTCCAGTATTGGGAGGAATATATCATTTGGATGACACATCAAATCCACCATCCCATACACCTGTGAGTGCAATAGTTTTAGGATAATCCTTGCTAGGTTCCACCTTGATCAACACCAACATCCCAAACAATCCACCCACTCATCCTCCATCGCAAGGAGGAGGAGCTCAACCTTCCTTGTAAGGACCACACTCCCAACCTTCCTCACAAGGAAATTATTCTCAACCATCACATACCATGGTTTCACCTACCCCCAACTTGCCATACTTGGCATATATTAACATTCCATATTCTACCAAGCCTACAAATGACCCCATTTTGCATGATCCCACTTGGCCTAACATGCCCATCAAATTATCTTTAGAGATCCCAAAGTTTGAAGGGAAACCAAATGAGGACCCAACCAACCACATAATGTCATTCCACATGTGGTTTTGTTGGAATATCATCATAGAGGATTACATTCAATTGCGATTTTTCCAGAGAACACTCACTGGTCCATATTCCAAATGGTATGTGGATGAGAAATCATTGTCCCATATGATATTCAAATAACTATATAAGACATTATTAAACTTCTTCCAACTTCCTATTATTCATGACACTAGTTTGGATATTCTCTATGAATTCAAAAAAACCGTATTCGTTCACATCATTGATCATATTCATGAATGTCATCGAATAAGAAGCATTTTTAAGGATGACACCACCCCACAACAAAAAATACACTAGTTTCTTAAATCACTAGTCTCAGTCAGACCTAAAGATGTGGCCACTAATTTTCCTCAAAATGAAGAAGAAGCCATCACAAAGGCTGAAAAGTTTGACCTAATTTACTCCCAATCATGGTAATTTTACTCTGTATTACCAGATGCTCCTCTCCCTCTACCCTTTGGTCAATATAAACAAGGAGAATCACATGTTGTAGATGAGTTGATTGAGTCCATGGTTCATTTTAACCTATATGCTCAATTAATACCCACATTTTCGACCAACCAATACCAACATCCATATGGGGGGAACCCATATTATCCTTCCCATTCACCTCAACCCACTTTTATGGTCCCTCCTATTCCCACGATGGGAGGATGCATATCTGCACCACTGACAAACCCAGTGCAAGAACCACTTATAGCTCCACCACCTACCACATCATACAAATCCAATAGTGTGAGTGGCGCATCCACTTCATATAATCAATATGGACCCGCTCCACAAGTTAATATATATTACCCTTTCCTAGGTCCCCATCAACCCATTTATCCAACACATGGACAACAATAAGCATGCCTTAACTTTGTTCAACCCTACCCTATTTAACAAGTTCAAGTCTTTGAACGATTGAATATGAAAAATCCACCTAATCAATCCAAAAATAACATAAATAAGGGAAATAAAAAGAACAACACCAACCAAGGATAGGGGGAAACCCTCAACAGTAAAATACCCTAGTAGGGGGAAACTAAAGTAATGGTAACTAGAATCCCCAAAGGGGAAATAAAAATGGCCAACACTTAAGGGAAAAATTAGAACCTTAGAATCAATTTCCCTTGTGCGCTATGTGGTGAATATGGACATTATACCCACCACTTCCCTAATATTTTTTATTACAAATGGATGAAAGAAACCATGAACACGTAAAGACCCCCGCACCACAATTTCCCATGTAGATACCACAAAGTTATCTGCAACACGAAACATAAAAAATCATGTAGAACCTAATTCTTTATCAAGCAATCATCAATATTGAACAAGATGCTGCCCTTAACCCACAACATATGGTTCATTACCCTATCCCAAGTCAAAATCAACTTGGAAACCCTATAGACCACAATATCCTCCTCACCATTGAAGAGGAAATTATACTACAAACTTGTAGCTGTGAGTATGGTACTCCTCCCGATTCAAATCTGACCACATCAGAATCGCCCCAATTACTAGTAGGGAAACCTTTGACAATACCCCTTCCTAGCACATAATCCACCACCAGAGTACACTAAGAACCTTTGTGTAGGAATGTACACAACCCTCATGCTAGGGAAGCACACAACTATAGCTTGGTCGATGACTTGGCTCAGTCTCTAGCAACCATGTCTTTTTTGGATATTCTCCAAACTTGTCCTTCACAATGAAATGCATTTCTCTCACAATTGGGGGTAGTTGAACCATCAAATACTCGTTTGATCACTTTTGATTTGGATAACATGAAACTATGCCTCCCCTCTTTGGTCTCTTTTCAAATTCCAGTCAAAATTCACAACTGAACAATGCACCCATGTATCATAGGTGAAGGGGGATCTACATATATCATGTATAAAACTGTATGGAAATAACTCGGATCACCTGAGTTCATCCCTTTAGCCATTAATATCAGAGCATATGATGGTAAGAAATAACAACTGGAAGAACTCTACTGAAATGTCCCACTTGAACTAGGGAGAAAAAATATTTTTAATGATATCGAAGTCATCGATGCTCAATTGGAATACAACATCCTGTTTGGATGAAGTAACATGTACATCATGAAAGCAATCACTTCCTCTATATTCCACACCATGGTATTCCCACACAATGGGAATATTATCACCATTGACCAATTAACGCACTATGAACCTAATCATTCTGGGAACATGAACACCATCTTTCCCCTCATATGGACTAGCTCGGATACCTCACTAGTAGTTGATTCCTGGTCTATAATATTTAAAGACCCATCACTTATGGGATCTTATCAAGGAATTCCATCCGTCCTCCCTGTCACAAGTTCAACTCAAGTCTCTGTAGTCTCATCAGATGGTGTTGAGATAGGTGATGATAACCCCATTGAGGAACATACACCTCATCCTACCTCAGACACATCCACATTTCCACCCATTCAAGAAAATGCACTGATGCCTAGACAAATACCTATTTGGAAAATGATCCCTCGGGCCATAACCCAAATACCATTCTCTTACCCACTAACATGTGCATTAGTATATCAAGTTTTCACTACTCTCATCTTGTGAAACATGGTTATCACTATCCCAATATGGTATTTCCCACTATATATGTTACCATTCCTATCCCTTCCACCTTAACTAGAGTTTTTTCCCATGCAATCGATGTTTCAAACACCAAATCTTTCAACCGGTCACACAATTGGGGGAAATAGTACCAACAAAAGGGAAACCAAGAGGAAGAAGGGGTCCACCTCTTAGAATCGGCCCCACCCTCCATGCACACTTTGTGAAATAGTTGGACACACTACCAATATGTTCCCTACACTGCATGAATTTTTCAATCTAATTTAGCTTCCAAATGCAACACCATTACTTCCTACCCCAATAGTTTCAATCACAAACACTACTGCAGAACCTTCTTCATCACACAAGAAGGTTCTATGTACCAACTTTGCATGTGCCATCTTCTCAGAATATGGCCATTACACTCATCATTTTCCAACTCACCCTCAATTGCAACAAACCTTAGTAGCAGTGTGACAAACATCATTTTCTGAGCCCTCTCAAGAGCCCCCCATTGATGCTAAATCTATTGACATTTGTTATATATCCACATTAGTAAATGAATGTATGGAACTACCATGTGCACTATGCCACCAAATGGACCATTTTACATCCATGCTCCTCCTCATTATCAAATTTCAAATTCGTCACATGACCACCCTTCAAAATATTCAAACAATTGCTCAAACATCACCTCCTTAGAATCATACTACTTTAACCTCCCAAGATAATCCCATCTTTGAAGAAAGAATTATACCGTTGGCCCCCACCATCCATATGAATATCAAGGTGATCATATGACTTCCTGTTAAACCCACCTAATTCACGTATAAGTCTTATACAATATATTCTTCCTCCCCCTAGTACACATGATCCACACACATGTATGAATATATGGTGGATCTCATCTAGTGAAGTCCCCCTCCTCCTATCGTCGGTCCACTTACCCTAGAAAAAAGTGATCATCACACATATACATATTCTATACCTTCCATATACAATAACACCATAACCAAATTAGATCAAACAAGTGACTCCCCCGTCTCATTCATACCTATTCATACCTATGAAGATCCATTCTTCTCATACATATTTCAATCAGACAAAGACATATTAGAGGCCATGAAAACACCTGATTTTCCTTGGGATGCCATGCATCACCAATCATTTTTCTTCTCACAAGAAACATTTAAACCCCACATAGATATCCATGTCTATGAAATTGAAACCAAAGACTTCATCCCTCCATGTCTTGTGAATTGTTTCATAAACACAATCCCCACCCCTGATGCTTTTGAAGAAAGTAATATGGCCAACGTATCTCCTAAAATAAAAATAGACATTGTTGTTATACTTGACATCATTGAAGAGATCACTCTCGGAACTACATGATCCCTTGAAGAAGTTCAAGATTATGAATATCTCTTTAAGAAATTCAGGGATATCTTCGCCTGGTACTATACATAAATTCCTAGCCTAGATCTATCCATTATCGACCATCGAATGGATACATGGCTTGATGTGGCCCCCATCCACAAAAATAAACAACCATTACATCCTTCAAAAGCCATGTCTATCAAAGCTAATATTGAAAATTTGTGTTTTTCAGGGTTCATTTACCCCATTACATACAATTCTTGGGTTTCAAACCCTATCCTAGTCAACAATAAATAGGGAATCATTCGGGTCTGCACCGATTTATGAGACCTCAATCTAGCCTATCCCAAAGAAAAATTTCCTATCCCCTTCATCGATCAAGTAATCGACACTTGTGTGGGACATGAAGTCCTATAAATTGTGAATGGATTTTCCAACTACAACCAAATACATATCTGACACATGAATCAATATAAAACCACATTCACTACCCAATGGGGTACTTTCAATTATCGTGTCATGCCCTTTGGGCTCAAGAATGTTTGTACCACATTCGAGTGGGCCATGAATTATTTCTTCCATGATCTCACCTATATCATCCTCTCTTACTTAGAATACCTCACCACTTGATCCAAGAAACGATCACAACATTTGGAACACTTGCAAATTATCTTTTAGATATGCCACCAATACAACATTCAATTAAACCCTCTTAAGTGAATTTTTTGCATCACAACAGGATGCCTCTTTTATTTCATCCTTTCTAGCAAAGAATCACAGTGGACCCACTAAAATTCCAAGTCATCAATGTGTAAGACTAAGAATATACAAGTTAGGTACCATTTCATACGATCCCTTTTGGAAGATGGACAATTGAAGTTGCAAAAGATACATACTATCTAGAATCAAGCAGAAATGTTAACAAAGGTAGAAACAAGGGAGAAACTAATTTCCTTCTTAGTTTCAGTTGGTATTCAAGCATGAAGGTGAAGATGATAAATTTTCTAGGTCTGAGATGGATCATAGTCCAACAAGTACAACAATGAAGTTGTTGTGATCAGTCTCCAAGTGGGAGATTGTTGGTCATGGAACATGATTATATTACTAATTTAGAGGTATTGTTTCAACCATGTTTGGAGCCCATTACCTGATTGGGGGGTGTGGGGGGATTTCCCCCCCCACTTGTCTCTTCAGGGGGGGAATGATAAATTTTGGAGGCCCCACTTGGTGGGAAGAAACATTTTGGGAAAAATTGCCTTGTAAAATATTGTAATTTCATAGTCAATCTGGACTGTTCATTATAAGGTCGCAGATCTAATGGTAGAAGTCATGTTAGAGATTTTTTCCCTATAAGGAAACATTATTTTATGTATGAGGGAATCATATTATGACTGTGTGAGTGAGTGGATATTGTATTATGAGAGAGGATACTGTGAGAGAAAAAAAAGGAAGCTATAGTGGGTATGTTGTAGGTTGTATCCCTTCATTTGTTGGATAATAATAAAAAGAAGGACCCAAAAATTTCTTTGGTGGACGTAGCCCACACTGGGTGAATCACGTATATTTTTGTCTCTATTGTATTGTGTATCTTCTGTGTTTATTTTCACATTTGTTTTATTTTATTGCTCCACAATCCTATTTTTCTAACAATTGGTATCAAAGCGAAAGGTAACTCACATGAAAAGAGGGTTCCTGGTTCAAGTGGGAACAATGGAGAAAGATGGAAAGTTTGAGCTCGAGAAATTTAATGGTCAAAACTATAATTTATGGAAGATGTGTATGAAAGATTATTTATATCAAAAGGATCATTACCTACAATTGAGAGAAAAATAAAAATAGTTGACGAGTATGAAGGACTACGAATGAGACATTCTTGAAAGAAAGACATTGGGAACGATACAATTGTGCCTAGAAGCATTGATGTCTTTCAATATTCTGAAAGAAAGAACAATAGAGGATATGATGAACACATTGTATAAACTATATGAAAAACCTTCGGCTTCCAACAAGGTATTTATAATGAAGCAATTAATTAATATGAATATTTCATAAGATGGGTCGGTTGTCAATCATTTAAATGAATTCAATACAGTTACTAATCAACTAAGATCTGTAAAAGTGGAATTTGATGATGAGGATAGGGATCTTCTAATCTTGTTCCCATTGCTAGAAAGATGGACTGGCTTGGTCATGGTTGTAAGTAACTATGTCTTTGGGTTCAAACACTTTGAAAATTGATGTTGTTGTTGGTGTTATCCTTAGCGAGGAAATGCGACAAAAAAGAACAGGTGAGACATCAGGTAATGCATTGATCGTGGAGAATAGGGGAAGACAAAGGGAAAGAACAAAGAGTCTAGGAAACCATGGGAAATATAGGAAGGGATGATCCAAATACAGACTAGGATAGATATAGATATGGAATTGTGGGAAGAAAGGACATATGAAGAAATATTGCAGAGATTCAAAGAAACAAAGATATGAACAACACGAGAAAAACCAAGAAGAAAATGTAGTAGGTGATGTGTTACAAGATGATTTGATTCTTTTTTTAGATAATATTACTGAGACTTGGGTAGTATATTTAGGGGCTTCATTTCATGCCACATCCCATAGGTAATTTTGACAGGTTTATTGGGTGATGATGAGCCATGTAAAATTCTTGGAATAGGTAAGGTATGCATAAAGAAAAATAATGGAAATGAATGGGTACTGAAAGAGGTGAGAAATATACCATATCGGAGAAGAAATCTAATTTCAACAGGACAGTTGGAAAGTGAAGACTGTATATCTACATTTACTGATAAGGCGTGGAAGGTCACTAAAGGATTACTAGTAATGGAAAAAGGAGAGAAGGTACGTAGATTGTATTTATTTACTGGTAATGTTGTCTCTTTTATCTGTTTATATTCTACAAGAGTGGATATAACATTTTGGAATCATAGTCTTGGAAACATGAGTGATAAGGGGATTCATATAATTCATAAAAAGAATTTGTTTCCAGATTTTAAACAAGTTGATTTGGATTTCTGTGAACACTGTGTTTATGGAAAACAAAAGAGAGTTAGATTTCTCAGGGTTGAAAATGAAAAGAAGAGTGAAAAGTTAGAGCTTGTGCATACATATGTATGGGGACCAACTCAGGTACTGTCTCTAGGAGGCTGTCATTATTATGTTAATATTATTGATGATGCAACTAGAAAAACTTGAGTTTATTGCATTCGAAAAAAATATGATGTTTTTTACACTTTTAAGAAATGGAAAGATTTGGTTGAGAATGAGACAAGCAAAAGGTTGAAGTGTCTTAGATCATAAAATGGAGGTGAATACTACAACAAGGATTTTTATGATTACTTTTCATACCATGGTATTCGTAGAGAGAAGACATTTCTAGGAACATTACAAGAAAATGGTGTGTCAGAAAGGATGAAGAGGACAGTCATGGAACATGCAAGGAGTATGAGATTGCATGTTGGGTTCCCCTTACAATTATGGAAAGATGTTGTAGATATTGTTGTTTACTTAACAAACAAAGGGCCTTCAAGCTCTTTGGATAGTGGAATTCCATAGGAGGCATGGAAAATTAAAAAGATAAACTACTCATTTTTGAATACTTTTGGTTGTGAATCATTTGTCCATATTGATAAAGAAAATAGAACAAAGCTTGAGGAAAAATCCAAGAAGTGTAGCTTTATTGGATACAGTGTTAATGATTTTGGTCATTGCTTATGGGATTATGAAAACCATAAAATCATTAGGTGTAGAGATGTGGTATTCAATGAAAATTACATGTACATATATCAGTTGCAGGGAAATAAATAGAAAAAGGAAAACACGAAATACACAGTGCTTGATGAAATAAAAGAAAATGAAATTCCAAAGATACCAGAAAATCAAAATGTACAACAATAGGAGCAACATGTAACTCAAACTTCTGCAAGTTTTGTTATAATATCTACTAGATTAAGTAGACCCCCAAAACGATACTCTCCTTCAATGTATTATTTATTTTTGGTTGATTCTAGTGAACCGAAAAGTTATAAAGAGGAAATGCAATAGAAAATAAAAAGAAACGGGAGAAAGGCATTAAATTGGAAATGGATTACTTGGTAAATAACCAGACTTGGGACATGGTTCAGTTTCCTACAAAAAAAATAACATTGCAGAGTAAATGGTTTACAGGTTCAAGGAAGAATATGGAGGCAAAAAGAGATATAAGGACGAACTTGTTGTAAATGGGTTTGCACAAAAGAAAGGTATATATTTTGATGAAATATTTTATCATGTTGTTAAAATGACTTCAATTAGGACTATTTTAAGTCTGGTGGCAGTAGAATATTTTCATCTTGAACATTTAGATGGAAAAGAAAATTTTATCCATGGGGATTTGGAAGAATATATTTATATGCAACAACCAAAGGGGTATGAGGTCAAAGGAAAGGAGAATTTGGTATGTAGGTTTAATAAGATCTTGTATGTCCTAAATAAA
>ML811777.1:30262-46079 GCA_009831015.1 Picea engelmannii
CAAGTATTTGAGATGTACTACTACTCAAGCATTATGTTTTGTTGGTTTAAACATTGTTCTACAGGGATATGTTGATTCATATATGGAAGGTGATAAATATAACATAAGAAGCACCATAGGTATGTTTTCACTATAGGTGGAACTACAATAAGTTGGATTTTGAAATTGAAAAAGGTTGTTGCACTTTCAACAATGGAAGCAAAGTATGTTGTTTCTACAAAGACTAGTAAATATATGATTTGGTTATAGAGGTTTATGGAGGAATTGGGAAAGAAGAAGGAGAATAGTAGGCTGTACTGTGACATCCAGAGAGTGATTCATATTGAAAATAACTCATACTTCCATTATAATACTAATAATACACAACTCATGTACCATTTCATATTATACATTTTGGAATATGGACAATTGAAATTGGAAAAGATACATACTAGAAAGAATCCTGCAAACAAGTCAACAAAGGTAACAAGGGAGAAATTGAGTTCCTAATAAGTTTCATTTGGTATTCAAGAATGAAGGTAAAGATGATAAATTTTTGAGGTCCAATGTGGATCATAGTTCAACAGGTACAACAACAATGAAGTTGTTGTGATTAATCTCTAAGTGGGATATTGTTAGTTGTGGAGCCTAATTATTTTCCTGGTTCAGTGGTCTTTTTTCAACCGTGTTTGGACCCCATTATCTAAATGGGGGGTGTGGGGGATATTTACCTCCCAATTCTCTCACCAAGGGGTCGAGGGGGATGGAAAGAAATTTTGGAGCCCCCCCCTGGTGGGGGGTTCATGGGAAGCGCCTGTAAAGTGAATTTTTTGGAAAAGTTTCCTTGTAAAATATTGTAATTTAGTAGTCAATTTGGACCATTCATTATAAGGTCATGGATATGATGATAGAAGTTATGTTATGTATTTTTTCCCTATAAGGAAGCCCTCTTTTATATACGGGGGAATTGTATTGTGGATTTATGAGCTAGTGGATATTGTATTATGAGAGAGGAGACTGTGAGATAAAGAAGAGGAATTTACAATAGGTATGTTGTAGGTTGTATCCCTTCTTTTGCTAGATAATAAAAAAAGGAAGGACCTGGAAATTTATCTATTGGACATAACTCACACTAGGAAAACCACATATATATGTCTCTCTATTGTATTTTGAATCTTCGTTGTTTTATTCTGACATTTTATTTTATTTTATTTCTCCACGATCCTGTTTTTCTAACACAACAAGATTCCTACCCCCAAGAATTTTCTCCAATTGCAAAGCCTACAAGGAAAGGACAATTTCCTACGTTGATTTGTTCTTGATTACATAATTTGTGACCATGGGTTCTTGCACTTTCTATGACATGATATCCCATTCCATTGGTATAAACATTCCCAAGGTAATTTTGAGTCACTAAAATAAACATTTAGTAAATATCCATTGATTAGTCCCCCAAACTTCGATAGCGATTACATCCTATTTCTCTCTGCCTAAGAGGTATTAGTTGCAAGAGTTCTATTCCAAGTAGGTGATGAACAACACGAGTATTTCATTTACTACATCATCAAAATTATCTCATGTCCACCTTTGAAATATAATCACGAGGATAAATTGACATTGGAAGTTGTCCTTATAGTCGAAAAACTATGTCATTACATCCTGTTGTGTACTACCAAGGTCATGGAAAATTCTAGCCCCATGTAGCACTTTATTAGTCAGTGCCAAATAAATGAAAAATTATCCTTATGGATCATCATTCTCAAGGAATATGATCTAGGGTTCTCCACTCCTAAGAGAAAAAAGTCCCCGATTCTCATAGAGATAATTTTGGATCTTCCATCAGACTCCAAAGACACACACATCAGCAAGAAATTCCCTAACAAACACTTTTTCTTCATCTCATCCGATGACCCATGGTACAAATACACTCTCATGTACCTTCGCACACAAAAATTTCAGTCTCCATCTCTCCCAAGACGATCACTGGCATATCTTCCATCAATCCCCCTCATATCTCCTCATAGGAGATGTTCTCTATCAAAGAGGGGCATAT
Source organism: Picea engelmannii (assembly GCA_009831015.1). Taxonomy (NCBI): domain Eukaryota; kingdom Viridiplantae; phylum Streptophyta; class Pinopsida; order Pinales; family Pinaceae; genus Picea; species Picea engelmannii. The sequence goes on from ML811777.1 coordinate 32,295, forward strand.
ACTATAATCCATCGTTTCCTCACCATAGAGGAAGTATAAAAATTCCTGAATGATTTCTATAGTCATGCATGTGGAAGCCACTTCTATAGTATGTCGACTGCCCAGAAAGTGGTTAGGGTTTGAAACTTTTGTCCTACCTTATTCCATGATTGCATCCACGTAGTCAAGTGTAGCAACAAATTTCATTTATATGTGCATAAATAGAGAGCACCACTAGCACCTCTCTATCAAGTGATCAAAAAAGGACCCTTTTGCAAATGGGGTATTGATTTAATGACTTGCAATGCCCCATCCAATAATGGGCATAAATACGTAGTAGTCATCGTTGACTACTTTACCAAATAGGCCAAATCTATATGAATGTTCAACAACATGATGGACACTGTGACCCAATTTTCTTTAACCATGTCATTATACATTTTAGAGACCCCCTCCAACTTGTGTTTGACCATGGTAAACATTTTGAGAACAAAGTATTTTTTGAGTTAGGATTCACTCACACATTTTCCTCCCCATACTATCCACAATCCAATGGGAAAGTCGAGGTTGCTAACAAAGTCCTCAAAACAATGTTACAATGAATAGTGGACAAGCACAAAACCAATTGGCATCACATGTTTTCATCTTTATGGGCATATCACACGATTGTCAAAACTTCCACGAGGTTCATGCTGTTTCATCTAGTTCATGGGGTCAAGGCCATACTCCCCATTGAGTGTGAGAAACCCACATTATAGACCATGATCAAAATCCTTCCAGAAACCACTCCCATAGAGAAACTCTTTCTTTCCCTTGAATCCCTCGATGAGGACCGACGATCCTCATTAAAAAACAATCAAGTAAGCCAAGAAATTTTCTAAATCCATATTTGATTTCTAATTAAACCTTCGTTCCTTTAACGAACAAGACTTAATCTTGTCCTATGACATTTCCCATGACACCTTAGGCCATATAAAATTTGAGTCTCTTTGGTGGGGCTCATTCATCATTCAACATTGCCTCACAAAGGACACCTATATTTTGGTGCACCCTAAAGGGGATACCCTCAAGGACCCTATCAATGGGTTATACTTGAAGAGATTCTACCCCTAGAATAGACACTCTACCTTATGTTTCATCATGTATATTGTTGTAGTGTTTTAATTCTTTTTCGCACAAAACCTTCCAAAGTCATATGTCTGATCCTTTGTCCTTATTTTGACAAATGAATCCTCCATTACTTTACCACATTAGGTACACTGATGGTTCTAGTTAATGGAATCATAATCTTTCTTTGGCAACTTGGGCCATTTATACCTTCACGTATTTGCTACTCCACTCCAGTGGTATATTTTTAGGTCTTGTCACCAATAACCAAGATGAGTATGGCATTGTGATTGGTCTCCTTGCAGAAACTAGTCACCTTCATATTCATCACCTTAGCATCCTCTTATATTCCCATCTCGTCATCTTGTAGCTAAACAATGTGTATTGAGTACATAATCCATGCCTATTTCTCAAATACCTGCAAGTTAGATTTCTATCCCAGAATTTTTAATCCATTACATTCACGCACATCCCTAAGAATCCAGACCAAGATGAATATGAAATGGATAATCAAGTTCTATATTGGAATTTATCAAATTAAATTCACATACATTTTATCATCATTCATCCATCATATCAAAAACATAATCCACAAAATAGAGCATCACATAACACATATGCACACAAAAAAGGAAACATCATCCAATATATATATATATATTCACCAAAAATAAGATACAATATCTCTCGCATCATTGTCGGGCCCAATTCTCAAAAAATGCACTCAAAATGTAAAAAATGGAGGGATCACTACCCCTTTGCATACATAGTACAAAATTTTGGGTCATGACCATAAATACAATCAGGAAGCTATGGTTCCCTAAGCTCTAAAAATTCCCCAGTCGAGGGGGTTTGTTGGTGGTCCCCTACCAACACAGGGCCACCCCTCCTCCCAGAGGTAAGTTCCTTGTATCCACCACACCAACTACCACCACACATCATACCATAGATCACCACTCAGTCCACCCCAAAAAAAAACTGTTCCAAGACCTCATTGTCCTATATATGAGGCCAACGAGCCTCAGTTACACCTTGTAGTACCCTCTCAAACCTCTAATGCAACTCATCCATATCTCACTGGAACACTGAAACCTCATCACCCACTGGGGCATGCACGAGAGTCGCTCTAGGATCATCCCGATGACGACATCTCCTAATACTCCTCTCGAACACCATCATGAATAATTTCAGCCTCTTGGACGCTCGGTCCAACATATACAAATACACATATGCTTACAAGATTCATTAGTACTCTACATAAAAATCCTACTAAAAATAATTAAAACTCAAAAAAATCGAAGAAAACACTCACCTCGAGGGTGCCACACCCCCCAAGAGGTAAAACCATGTTAGGGTCTCGTCGAAAATCCATCCCTGCATATGGTAAATCCAAAATGATCTGGGGAAATAGTCTCCATATCTTATCAATTTTACCATTGAAGTAGTGGCCCACCTCACCACATTCATAGCGATCCAATAGGTGCACCCACTGCCTTAGTCTTGTTGGTTGTGGAGCCTGATTATCTTTCTGATTCAGAGGTCCTTGCTTTCAGCTGTGTTTATAGCCCATGAAGTATTTACACCCCAGAAGTATGTACACTCTTCCACGCGGGGGAGTGCAGAGGGGGGGTACCCCCTTTGCGGGGTCCGGGGGGGCTATCCCCCCGACTGGGGGGTCTGGGGGCAAGTGGGCCACCGAAGAAAAAATTGCCTTGTAAAAGTATATTGTAATTTCATTGTAAATCTGGACTGTTCATTATAAGGTCGCAGATCTAACGGTAGAGATTATGTTAGGGTTTTTTGCCCTAGAAGGCAGCCCTCTTTTATGAGGGAAATGTATTGCGGCTATGGATGATGGTGAATGTTGTATTATGAGAGAGGAGATTGTGAGAGAAAGAAGAGGAAGTTACAACGGGTTTTGCTGTAGGTTGTATCCCTTCATTTGCTGGATAATAATAAAGGAAGGGCCTGGCAATTTCTCTGGTGGACATAGCCCACACTGGGTGAACCACATAAATCTGTGTCTCTCTTGTATTATGTGTCTTCTGTTTTTTGTTTCTGCATTTGTTTTATTTTATTGCTCCGTGGTCCTATTTTTCTAACAAGTCTCAACTCACTCACACATGGCTATTCCAAAATCACATGTGGGCGTAATAATACCACCCTCTCTAGGAAAAACCTATAAAGAATAGACCCAAATGTGAATATCCTGATTGCATCACCACACATCGGTCCAATTGCACCACCACACAGGTGTGCATCACTCATGCCCATGAAAACTAATCCCCATCCAAAACACTCTCTACGATAGAAATATGTGAGCCTGAAATCCATTGGGTTCTAATGACCCATATATCTGCACCACCGTGCCCCCTACTACATCTGTAACAAGGATTCAATGGCCAACAACTGCATAGACCCCCCAGTAAATGGATCCTCAATCAAAAAATGATGAAGACCCATCTCATACACTCTCTCTCCCATAGGTATGCATGGCTAGGAATGTAACTTAGTGCCCTTGAATGAGAGCCTAGTAAAAAAATACAGATCTACCTTTGCCAAAAATTGGACTTCTTGTCTATGAACCATGAAGGTCTGTGGGTTGGGCCTCCACATCCCAATCATAAATCACAGAAACTCCTCATGTGACCTCATCGAGGGATAGTAAAAAATGTTCAACAAACCAACACAGGCCAACTACTGCCAAATGTGCATATCATCCCCTACCTCCTCCTAGAGATGATCCTAGTCCCTCTATTATCAATGTATCAACATCATGAAATATCATTACTCACCTTCATCTAACCAAAAAAGAGTTGAGTTAGCCAAAAACAACCAAAAATAATTCCTACACATTAGCGTGATGGTACCTTAAACATTCATGCATGGTTGCAAGACTGTCCCAAATATAGTCACGCAGGTATGTGTGCCTATAGTTGATACAATCGTGCACTGTCCATGAAACTTCTCATCACATAGGTGCATAGTCTTGCATGATTGTTTCCTTCATAGACGTGTAAGGATGTGTGACTATCGACTAGAGAGTCTCACTGAATTGCGCAGTAGAAATTGCAATAGTCGCGAAGACCTGTGTGCGACTCTTTCAATTGCTCTCGCACATAGTGTGGAAGAGACCATATTATTCCCATTCAAGATGATGTATGTATAATACAGTCACTTGTGGGCCCCATGCCCATATATATGCCTCCTCCCATATACACTCTAATCTACACATTGGTATATTCCATTTTATAAGTGATTCATAAGTCCCGATGTAATATCCCTTGGCCAAACCCAAATGCAAGTGTAATCCAAGTATATTTAAGCTAGTGAGTTGTTTAGACACCATTTTTGTAATACACCTTTCATGGCATGGTGCGCGCATATACTGCGCAGTAAAGTGATGTAGTGTGCACATTTCTGGATACCGCATGTAGTAACTAAAGTGTGCGCAACCTTGAGGACAACGGATACCGCGCGCAGTAACTAAAGTGCATGAAACCTTGAGGATAACGGATACCGCGCGCAGTAACTAAAGTGCGCGCAACCTTGAGGACGGTGGATACCACGCACAGTAACTAAATTGCACGCAATATTAAGGTCAACGAACCTTTATGTATATGATATGCATTATAGGCTACTGAGCCATTATTATAAGCCATAATTCTTATGTTTTAGAATTAGGCCAGAGCGCCTAGATGTTAAAGGAAAACATGCCTATTTTTTATATGTCTCATGATTAATATAAAATACATCGCTGCGCGCAGACCAACCACGATAAAAGAGAAGGGGGACTAGATTCCACTAGTTAGGGAAAGGGAGGGCCAAAAGCTAAGGAAAGGGCTAAGCGAGAGAGCTTAAGCCAAAAAGGAATATTAAATTAATATTTCTTAGAACATAAAGTATGGATAATTATTTTATCCTAAGTCCTAAAGAAGGGGACAAGTGTATCAGAGAAACTTCCAACATGACAAGTGTCAAGTTGGAGACATGCATACTTATTGCCGAGACTTAGTGTCATTTGGGGATCTTACCATTTTTCCTTGGACCAAAGAATGATTATTGGGGGGGGAATACATTCCATCAGTAGGGGAGCTATCCTCATACCTTCCTATCACTATACATGAACCTATATTCATGGCCATTTTTCCTCTTGGTGTACCTGTCATCTTGGGAGCGGGATTGAAGAAGCGGGTTGTCAGGCCTGTGAGCAATTCTCTGAGTGAGAGAATTGCTAGGGATCGATTTCCTAAAGGTGCTAAACTACAACTACAGTGCTCTGATACTTTCGGTCCACCCTATTGTTGAAGCCCTGGAAGGGAGGTGGAGGAGCCGAAGGAATGTTGAGCAAAGAAAGGGCACACTTCGTTGGGTGGGAAAGGCATGTGGGAAATGAGAGGCTGTAGGATGTCAGTTGAGTGAGCACCTGAGATGAAGTATTTATTATTGATCGTGAACCCTTAGCCTGGTTAGGAACCCCTTATCTAGGTGGAGTCTAGTCCCATCTCGGGGGTGACTCACTGTTGAGAGTGATGAACAGTGCAGTCTAAGGCTAGGAGGTTTGTGGACGGTCTGCACATAGTTGGTGACATTCTTACCAAGATAAGTATCAATTATGTGATGAATTTACATGTTGCATTGTCATTTATGTGTTAATTTATGGGTTTTATGGCATGTGTGAGCATATCTGTCTGTATGTTTAAGGGTATACCCCTATGTATGTTGCATGTCTGTGATTACTATTAATACATCCTAAAAATTGTATATTTACAGAATGCAACTGTTTGTTTATGTTTTATATGTGAAGCTTCTGCTAGAGCATTTTATGTATATGTTTAATTGCATGTAGTTCAGTATGTATCTATTCATGTGTGTGTATATACGTATTAAAAAAAAAAAAAATTATGTGACATACCTCAGTTGGATACTGGGTTGTTACCTTATGTTTTCAGAGCTAAGTTAAGCATTTGAGTAGTGACGTTCCCCGACCTGTTGGTGGTCGGGGAGGTATGTTACAGTATGGTATCAGAGCATCAATTTTCAACACTGAGCCTGAATGGGCCAAACAAGTCGAATGGAGACACGATTACAGTCTGGTATCAATTATAGTATGATATACAGTATATTTGTGTTCATGGAAATTGAACCACCGCGCGAAAGAATAATATGTAGGGATGTGCGTGCTAAATTTAGCATTGAGCGGAGTGCATACACATAGTAAGGGTGCACGTAGTGTGTGCGGTATGGTAAGGCACAATGAAGTTTGATTGGTGTGCACACATTATGAGTATGAGTTGTATCGCTACAGTACATGCAAGGGTGCATGCAGGTGATTGTGCGCGGTAACAACAAAGTATTTGATGGGGCATATAGATTATTCGATGGGGCATACAGAGTATTGCATGTGGTGAGGCATATTGAAATTTAGCATGGTTCCATATATAGAGAGAAATACATGTGGAATATCCACGTGTGATACAGAAACAATGCGCAGTGGCCGTTGGTGTGCAACGCAGAAGTAGTACGCACAAGTTATTGGCGCGATGAAGAGGAAATGTATAGCAGATACTGGTGCGCAAAAGCATGAAATAACCTTATAAATTCTCTTTGCACAATAAATAAAGGTACATAAGTTGAATTTTATGTGCACAAAATCGTCTGAAAGGATAATTAAGACAACGAACCTGAGTTTAATAGAAAATTTACATAGTATTCAAAGAAAGAGGAATACACAACTGCATTGAAGTATTATTTAAAATGAGTCAAGCGAGTGAGATGAATTCTGAGTTTTATTTAGACAGTTGAAAGTGAAATATAAGTTACAAGAAGACACATAATATTAAAGGAAACAAGATTCATATCACCATTAGTTGGAATCTTGTCCTAAGCAGTACAAAATCCACTACTATGCTTATATATTCCTTTAAAATCTGAAATTACAAAAGGGGATGATTCAAAATAGTAGTTGCCCTATTTAAAGAGACCGTACAAGAATAGGTCTATAATCTACAGAGATTCCTTACCTCTGCTACCGTTTGTCCAAAAATCACTGAAATACACTCAATTGTATTTGAGGGCTCATTTAATCTTAGCTAGCTCCTCTTTAAAACAATCTAACCAGGCCGATTGATTCTCTCCAACACTTTCAACCGCTTCAGTGACGGGTTCTTTCTTCTGTTGCTTGCTTCATTTCTTCTTAGCAACTGGTCTGTTGATAACCAGATCTCTCATGATTTGATTTAGCCTGATTTCCAATCTAGAATCAGTAACAGGTACTATGTGAAATTTAGTCGCCAGTATTTGCGCAACTACCTTTTCCTTCGTACTTGCAGGAAAATTTAGCATGTTTCCCGAATAGCCAGTCTCATTGGATTTAATTGGGTCCATATACCTCAGTTGTGTGGGCACCGAAATACTTTTACAGAGATGAGAAGCTCAAACCAGTTTGGATACTTCTCGCTAATGGATAAGATGATGCTTCCATACCCGAGAGTTGGTTATTATAGAGCCTCAATCATGAATCACTGGTATAATTGTGCACAAGTACGATGGTTTCCATGCTCGACTAAGCCATGTCAAATGATTAAACTTTTTGATTTCGTTACATGGAGACGTTCACCTAACTTCAAACAGCTATGATGTACCGAGCGAATGAGACAGAGTGATCTAACTAGCCATCACCCATCCCACGAATGGTGGATTTGACAGATTGAAGCACGTGACATCAGAACTTATGCAAAAGTGGTTTCGGCAAACAACCTTTCTCCCGATGTATCTCTGCATGATGATGTAGTTCTTGCTAAGTTCTCAAAACTTGGGTCCTATCTAAGAATCATCATGGTGGCAACACCAAGAAATCAGAAAAGATAATTCTGATATATTTATTGAACCAAAATAGTTCATATTTCTCATGGATTGTGGATTTAGTTAACCTAATAAGTTTTAATGGTTGCACATTTTGCAGAATTAACAACAACTAGATTAGATCAAATCAGTACTGAATCCATAGGAATGGAAGAGACATAGAGAAATTACAGTCAACAAGATGAGAGCAGAGGGATGAATGCCCATATGGACATTGAAGGAACAAACTCCAATGGACATGGAGAGGAAATGGATGAAAACTTAAATATGGTAGAGACCATTAAAAATTTGCAAAAGTATGTCCAAAGCCATAAAGCTGATAATGAAAGGCTTATGATAGCCAAAGAGCAGTAGGATGACTTCAACATGAAGTTATTGCAAAGTTTGAACAAAATAGAAAAGAAATTGGAAAAAGAAAGTGACTCAAGCAAATCTGGAAGTCACAAACCTTCGAATGAGAAAAAGAAATCAAGAAATGTTAGCAAACACCACCATCACTCCCCGAAGCATTCCAATAAAAGAGCAAGTAGCAACACAATTCCATCCCCTGTTAGACAGTGTAAGAGGTCTGGGGTGGATGAACTATGAGGAGAAATGAACAAAATCAAACCTCCTACATTTGATGGTGAGAACAAGAAGGATGAAGATGCAGAAACATGGTTGCTGGGCATGAGAAAGTATTTTCAATTACACAATTATTCTTCTCATGCAAAGGGTAGAATTTCCATATATCAACTCAAAGGAAAGACATCCATGTGGTGGGATCAGATTGTGTAGGTACAACACATTAAAGAGAAGAGCGTTACTTGGAGGGAATTTAAGAGGTATTTTGAGAAGAAATGCTTGACTACGAGATATTATGACAAGAAAATGAAAGAGTTCTTTGAACTCAAGCTTGGAAGCATGGCCATAGATGAATATGAAACAAGATTCCTAGAACTATTGAAGTACGTCTCCTTCATCAAGGATGAGACAGTTAAAATTCAAAGGTATTTGAGTGGATTGCCAGCATTCATCAGTGAAAAAATATAGTATGATGATCCCAAGACATTGGAAGAGACCATAAGGAGAGCTAAATGTCTATATGATTAGCATAAAGCAAGACCAACTTTCCAAAAATCTTGGGAAGACAAAAAGAAGTTCAAGGTGGATCAGAGGAAGAAAGGATTTAAACCACCATTCTTCAGAAATAGTCGACAGGGACCACAAACTCCTAAAGAGCCCAAAATGATAGAGGCAGAAGTCCAAAGGCCAAGGAAACCACCTATTCAATGTTGGGGTTGTAAAGGAGATCATAGATTCAGATATTGTCCTCACAGAGGTGAAAAAGGAAGGATTGTTTATAATGTACAGCAAGATGAAAAAGTGGAGGACATGGGAAGAAATGTGCCAAGGATCTATGGAGCCTTGGATAACAAGCAAGCATAATATCAACCACACATGATTGAAGTGGAAGGTATGATTAACGACCAAATCATTGTTATTTTAATTGATTCAGGAGCTAGTCATAGTTATATAGATCCTAAGATGGTAGAAAATTTGCAATTTCCGGGAAGAAAGCATGGAAAATATTGGTTGGTACAGTTGGCTACAGGAGCCAAAAGATAGGTTAATGAGATGGTTAAGTCATGTCTTATGGACATGAATAGATTGAGAACCAAAGAATATTTGAACAACTTACCTTTAGGTTCCTATGACTGTGTAATTGGGATGGATTGGTTAGACCCACATCATGCTCTATTGGATTGTCATAAMAAAGCATTCACTTGMTTGGATGAAGAAGGGAACCAAAGGAAAGTGCAGGGAATTCCCAGGGCAGTAACCGTTAGAGAAATTTCTGCATTGCAGCTGAAGAAATGTTATAGAAGAGGATATCAAATATTTTYAGTTCATATGGAGGAGACACCTAAAGACAAGGTGCCAAATTTGGAGGATTATGAAATMCTGAAAGAGTTTGAAGATGTATTCAAGGAGGTACCAGGACTACTCGCAAASAGARACATTGATTTTTCTATAAATYTGACACCGGGAGCAGCTCCCATGTCAAAGACTCCTTACAGAATGAGTACRCCAGAATTGAAAGAGTTGCAAATGCAGCTTGAAGAACTTCTRAAGAAGGGATATATACGTCCAAGTGTGTCACCTTGGGGTGCCCCAGTCTTGTTTGTGAAAAAGAAAGATGGAACGTTAATAKTGTGCATTGATTTCAGACAGTTGAATAAAGTGACTTTCAAGAACAAGTATCCTCTGCCAAGGATCAATGATCTTTTTGATCAATTGAAGGATGMAAAGATAGATCTCAKATCGGGATACCATCAGGTAAGAMTTAAAGAAKAATATATCAACAAGACCACCTTTAGGACAAGGTATGGTCATTATCAGTTCACAGTGGTGCCATTTGGGTTGTCAAATGCACTAGCTGTTTTCATGTGCTTAATGAATGGTGTTTTYCGAGAATATTTAGACAAGTTTGTCATTGTCTTTCTAGATGAAATTCTTATATAATATAAGTCAGAGGAAGAACATGAACATCATTTGAAGATGGTGTTGCAAGTATTAAGGGAGCATCAATTGTATGCCAAATTGAGAAAGTGATCATTTTATCAGAAACAAATTCATTATTTGGGGCATATCATCTCAAAAGATGTGATAACAGTGGAGCTTGAGAAGATAGAATCCATTAGAGAATGGTCAACACCAAAGAATGTGACAGAGGTCAGATCCTTCATGGGCCTTGTAGGTTACTACAGGATATTCATTGAAGGATTTGAAAGATAACACACCCAATCACTTCCTTGCAAAGAAAGGGTATGAAGTTTTAGTGGACGTCGGGCTGTGAAAGGAGTTTCCAACATTTGAAACAATTATTGACAAGTGATCCAATACTAAGGATTTCAGACCCAAATGAAGATTTCATTGTATGCACAGATGCATGTAATGAAGGACTTGGTGGAGTCCTCACTCAAAATGGATTTGTGATATGTTATGAATCAAGGAAGTTGAAAGAGCATGAAAGAAACTATGCCACTCATGATTTGGAGTTGGCAGCCATAGTACATGCCCTGAGGAAATGGAGACACTACCTCATGGGAAAAAGGTTTGAGATAAGAACAAACCATAATGGTTTGAAATATTTATTTGATCAACCAAATCTAAATGCTAGGCAAAGTAGATGGTTAGAATTTCTAAGCGAATATGACTTTGATATAAAGCATATCAAGGGGAAATAAAATAAAGTGGTTGATGCACTCAACAGGAGGGTGCATGAACTACGTGCTATAGCCATCAACATCTATCAGACTGATGTTAAAAGAAAAATTTTGGAGGCTGCAAATACAAATCTGCAATACAAAGAATTGATAGAAAAATTATAGCAAGGTAAGACACCACAACAGATGGATATTTATAAGTTGGGAGTAGATGGAATAATTCTACACAAGAACAAAATTTTTGTACCAAATTCCCAGGACTTGAAACATATAATTTTGCATGAGATTCATATTTTTCCTTATGCAGGGCACCCTTGATATCAAAAAACCATAGAAGCGGTCAAGAGCCAATACTTTTGGCTAGGTATGAAGAGAGAGATAGCAGAATACATCGCAAGATGTATGGAATGCCATAAAGTTAAATCAAAACATAGGCACCCAGTAGGATTGCTGCAACCTTTGCCCATTCCTGAATGGAAGTGGGAAGTGGTGACAATGGATTTTATTATGGGATTTCCCAGAACATGCAAGCTACATGATTCGATTAGGGTGGTGGTGGAAAAGATTACAAAAGATTCCCATTTTATTCCACTAAAAACTACTCACAAGGCAACAAATGTCATTGATATTTTCATGAAGGAAGTGGCACGATTGCACGGAATTCCTAAAATGATTGTGTTTGACAGAGACTTGAAATTCACCTCGAATTGTTGGAAAGGATTATTCAAAGGATTTGGGATGAATTTGAACTTTAGTGCATCTTACCATCCTGAGTCTGATGGACAGACAGAGAGGGTGAATAGAGTGATAGAAGATATGTTGAGAATGTATGTAATGGATAAACCATCCAAATGGGAAGACTACCTACATTTAGTATAATTCTCTTACAACAATGGGTATTAGACATCATTGAAGATGAGCATGTTATCCCCAGCTTTTAGGGATAACCAGGAGATCATGTCTCAAGGCCCACAGGTCCTAGACATGGATTACCGAGAGAAGGATTGACCTCATCATGGCCCTAGTGGGCCCTCCTTTTCTTCATTCATCATCTTTTGTCTTGTTAGAAACAACAACATCCATCACCATTGGCTTGATCCTACATCAGAAGAGGTTCTTGCTCCATGAGGTAATTGGTCCAGGTATCATGGTATGTGTCACTTTTGATCATTGAAACCTTTAAATATATGCATCTGATACCTTTTATCTCTAACAACTGCTTGGATATTACATTATCCCACTTGACCATGCTTGGGGAAATTGACAGGGTGCCCTAGCAAGCCTATGCCCATAGGTCTTGGTTTTCCACTGGGGGAATTTACGAAAATCCATTGTCCGCTCCCATCATAGCACCACTGTTTCATCTTATCTCCCGCTCATTTATCCCATTCCCCTTGTCCGGCATTGGGTTGACCTATTTGCAGGATTGCACCTTATCTCATGGGAAGAAGGGGCTAAAGTCCCAGAAGGTAAAAGGAACTGGTAAAAGACAAAAGCCTAGAAATAAAACCTCGAGATGCTTCACCTAGGGATCCCCGAGAAGGCAGTAAAAAGCCTCTCAGCAAGAAACAAGAGGGACCTAGAAAATAAAAAAACAAGACCTAGTTAGAGGATAGGGGGTCTCATCACAAGCTAGCCTATTAGGTCCATGGGTAGCTAACAATATGACATTGCCACCATCTGGTTACCATTCTAGGGAAGTGACCTTTGGTTGCATGGCCAAGGGAAAGGGGGTCTCATCACATGTCAACCTTCTCATCTCTGTGAAAGTACTTGTGGGTAATGCTTTCACCTCTGGTCACCATGCCAAGGCAGTGTCCCCTGGTTAGTGCTTGAACAAAAAAAGAAAATAAAAGAATAAAACAAGAATAAAAAGAATAAAGGAAAGAATGGGCTTGGAAAAAATGCATCCATGACAAGTACATCTCGCCTTCTACAAAGGCACCCACAGGTAACACTTATGCATCCTTGTCCCTCACTGCATCCACATGTTTGGACATCCCCTAACCACATCGCCTCACTTACATGGCTTGGATGAGATCTTTCTGGAAACTCTCATTTTCTTGTGGACACTAGCCCAATAGGATGCCTTGTCCTTTTCTCCAATCTTGTATTGCATTTTTTTGTAATGTATTTGAGCTATTGACTGATGTATTAGAGGTTTTATGCATATGTTTAATAATATTGATGATGATATGTGATTGACATTGCTATGATCCCTGTGACCGATGAGCCCATGGAGGGCATAGCTTTTGATGTGGAGGACCATGCCCGACATACAAGTACCATTTGGACCAATACACATGGGGAGATGACCAGTTCAGACCTCCATGGGGCTGAAGAACCCACCAGATGGGTGTTGAGACCCCATCAAAGGGTAGATACAGGACAGATCTTGATCAGGGGTTTTTCACCTAAGAGGAAGAGGACGTTCCACTAGAGACACTCTGGTAGGACTAGACCTAGGGGGAGTGACCCCTTTTCAGTGGAATTCTAGCCTTCGAAGGCTTAGGACGTCCCCATCTTCACCATGACATCATCCAATTTCATGGATTCTTTTGGAGGCAGACTGGGTAGCAGTGGAATGTGTGGCATGTTGGAGAGGCCCCTAGGGGGCTAATGTTTT
>ML811777.1:84059-94275 GCA_009831015.1 Picea engelmannii
AAGTCCAAATTATATATATGAATGTTCCCAAATTGACACTTTTCATGTTGGGAGCTACTTTGGCCCACTTTTCCCCATCCTTAGAACTTAGGATAAAATAATTATCCATATTTTATACTTTAAGGAATATTAATACAATATTCGTTTTTAGCTTAAGCTCCCTAGCTTAGCCCATTTTCCTTAAATTTTATCTCTCCCCCCTTTCCCTAACTAGTGGATTCTAGTACCCCATACTCTTTTAGCATGGTCGGTCTACATGCAACGATGTATTTAATATTAATGATAAGACATATACAAAAATAAGCTCACTGGCCTTTAAAATCTAGGCTCTCTGGCCTAGTACAAAACATAAGCCTCCTAGCTTATAATAACTAAATCACCAACCTATAAAACATAACATATACACAAAGAATCACTGGCCTCAAACTCACATGCACTTAAGTTGTTGCGCACGGTATTCTGGAATGTGCACACTTCATCATTTTAGTGTGCAGTACATGTGCGCACTATGCCATGAAAGGTGCATACAAAAATGATATCAAACAACTCACCATCTTAAGTAAATTTTCATTTTACATTTACAATTGGGTTCGACCTAGGGGTATTACAATCCCCTCCCCTTATTTATGTATTGTCCTCAATACATTATGTACGCATATACAACAAAATTTTCAAAAATCCTCAAAACAATGCGGGTATTCTACCTGCATTGCATCCTCATCCTCCCAAGTAGCATCCTCAGGACCGTACCAGGTCCATTGGACCTTTACAATCCCTATGGCTCAATTCCAAAGATGTTTGATTTTTTGGTTCAAAATGTGTATCGGATGCACTTGGAAAGCACCTTCTTGCTCCACCTAAATTACATTCCAATCAATAACATGATTAGCATCAGGTATGTATTTCTTGAGCAATGATACATGGAATACATTATGAATAGACATAGATGCATGAAATGCAATCATATAAGCTACTTGAACAATCCTCTCTAGGATTTCAAATGGCCCACAATAGCAAGCTACCAACTTTGAACAATTTCCCAACTTCAGGGAACTTCTGTTGGGCTTCACTTTCAAGAATACATGGTATTCCAATTCAAATTCCCTGTGAGTTCTACCCTTATCAACATAGCTTTTCTTCCTGTCTTGGGAAGCCTTTAAATTTTGTTTTATTTTCAATATTTTATTCTCCATTTCCCTGAGTAAATCTGGCCCAACCACTGCTCTATTTGCTAGGATATCCCAACTTACCGGTGTGTTGCACTTTCTGCCATAAAGTGCCTCAAATTGGCTCATCTTTAGATATGTTTGGTACCCATTTCTATAATCAAACTCTACTAAGTGTAGGTAGTCTTCCCATTTTTATGGTTTATCCATTAGACACATACTCAACATATCCTCAATCACTTGATTCACCCTCTCTGTTTGTCCATCTAATTTTGGATGATAAGCTGTACTAAAATTCAAATTTGTTCCAAAACCATTAAATAATCCTTACCAAAAATTTGACGTAATTTTGGATCTCTATCAGCCATAATTGTCTTGGGTATACCATGTAATTGAGGAATTTATCTCATATAAATATCAACAATGTTGGATGCCTTGTGAGTGAGCTTAACTGGAATAAAATGGGCAGCTTTAGTAAGCTTATCCACCACTACCATGATAAAATCATGTTGTTTGTTCGTTCTAGGCAGTTTGGTGATGAAATCCATGGTTACAACCTCCCATTTCCACTCAATAATGGGTAATGGATGTAGAAAACCAACTGGGTGTCTATGCTCAGCCTTTACCTTTTGACATTCCAAACATTTGGCAATAAAATCAACAACTTCTTTCTTCATTCCTGGCCAATAATATTGTCTCTTGACAACTGCAATAGTTTTATGATAACTTGGGTGCCCAACATAAGGTACATTATGCATTTTTCTCAATATCATATTTTTCAATTCCTAGGAATTTGGTACATAAATTATTTCCCTGTACATGAGAATTTCATCATTATCTAGCTTATATTATTCAATTTTCTACTGCAAATTACCTTGCTTTAATTTTTCCACTAATTCCTTGTATTGCAAATCTAATTTTGCAACCTCCAAAATTTTGTCTTTCAAATATGATTGGTACATGCTAATGGCTGTAGCATGAAATTCGTGCACTCTTCTATTGAGTGCATAAGCCACTTTGTTCTCTTTCCCCTTGATATGCTTTATATCAAAGTCATATTCACTGAGAATTCTAACCATCTGCTTTGCCTAACATTTAGAGTTGGCTGATAAAATAAATATTTCAGACCATTATGGTTTGTCCTCAGCTCAAACCGTGTCCCCATGAGGTAGTGTCTCCATTTCCTCAAGGCATGCACTATGGCTGCCAATTCCAAATCCTGAGTGGCATAGTGTCTTTCATTCTCCTTCAACTTCCCTGATTCATAACATATAACAAACCCATTTTGACTGAGGAATCCACGAATTCCTTTACATGCATATATGCAGGGTAAATTCAAGAAGATGGGTAACACTTTCGTGACAATTGGGTCTCAAAAATTCCTAGCAGCAATTTTTTGGCCGAAAAAATGTTGCTACGAATTTGTTCAGCCGAATATTTGCACGTCAAATTGAATGGCGCCCTGCCGACGCCCTCGAAATTCATGTACAATGTTTTTCATATGAATTATTTTCCTTTGGTAAGAATATTTCGGCCGAAATACTTTTCTACCAAAACGTTTATTTTTAACGGATTCCATTAAAAACTAGGTTTCGGCCGAAAACCTGAAAATGGGATTGTTTGCAGGAAAGTGCAAATTCTCTCCATATTACTTGATCTTTGGAGGTGGGAGACTCCTACAAATACTCATAATTTAGTTTCAGAATTGATACCAACATTTTTAAAATTAAATCTACTTTCATTGGATATAATTTGTTTTCATTTTCATTGTTTTTATCTAATTTTATTTCATTTTATAAAAATATCACTACATAATATTTTTAGGTGAGATTATGATTCTATGAAATAAAAAATCCATATCTCTAAAAACACACAGTGGAAAATTATGGAAAATTTATATTCATAATCCTTAAACTATTCTCTTCAAAAGGATATTTTTAGATTTTACTTTTAAGTAAAAACTAATATAGATACATGGTGGAGGAAAATATGTGTTTAAAATATGTAACGTTTTCAGATTGGTCAACTTCAAAAAATTCTAGAAATTATAATATCCATCAATTAGATTCAAAACTATAGTCATCACAAAATAAAGTCTCTATAGATTGTTGCAGTATATTTCATTTGTCAAAAACAAAAGTTTAATAATGGATACATTGTTGTGGGAAAAAATAACTCATTATCTTTCCCTTCATTTTTAAGGAACATAGAGTCAAACAATTTCCAAATCGACATATCAAATCTCAATAAAACAAAATTGAAAAATAGTCAGTAGAAAGCTAACATAATTATTCACAAGTTTTGTTTTTAGAGTAAAGTAAAATTCTAAATAAAAAAAATACTTTTGTTTACCGTAAGTTGAAGAACCTGTTAAAATAAAAAACAAATCTCACAAAACAAGAAAAAGTGTTACCCATCTTCATGATTTTACCCTGCATACAATGGAGTCTTTATTTGGGTCTGCAATCCTTAGTATTGGAGAACTTGTTAATAATTGTTTCAAGTGTTGGAAACTCTTTTCACAATCCAATGCCCACTAAAACTTCACACCCTTCTTTTGTAAGGAAGTGATTGGGTGTGCAATCTTTGAGAATCCTTTAATAAATCTCCTATAGTAGCCTACAAGGCCCATGAATGATCTGAGCTATGTCACATTCTTTGGCACTGACCATTCTCTAATGGCTTCTATATTCTCAGTAACCACTGATATCCCATCCTATGAAATGATATGTCCCAAATAATGAATTTGCTTCTGATAAAATGAGCACTTGCTCAATTTGGCATACAACTGATGCTCCCTTAATACTTTTAATACCATCCTCAAGTGTTTTTCATGCTCTTCCTCTAACTTAGAATATATAAGAATGTCATCTAAAAATACAATGACAAACTTATCTAAGTATTCTCTGAAAATAACATTCATTAAACACATGAAGAAAGAAGGTGCATTTGATAATCCAAACTTCAAAGGGCACCACTGTCAACTCATAATGACCATACCTTGTTCTGAAAGAGGTCTTGTTGATGTATTCTTCTTTAATTCTTACTTGATGATAACCAGACCTAAGATCAATCTTGGAGAATATTTTTTCATCTTTCAGCTGATCAAAGAGGTCATCAATCCTTGGCAAAGGATACTTATTCTTCACAGTTACCTTGTTCAACTTCCTAAAGTCAATACAAAGTCTCAATGTCCCATCCTTTTTCTTTACAAATACAACTGGGGCACCCCAAGGTGACACACTTGGGCATATATACCCCTTCTTCTAGAGCTCTTCAAGTTGCACTTGTAATTCCTTCAATTCTGGTGTACTCATCCTGTATGGAGTCTTGGATATTGGAGTTTCTCCAGACATCAAATATATGGAGAAATCAATGTCGCTTTTAGGGGGTAATCTTGGTATTTCCTTAAAAACATCTTCAAAATCTTTTAGGAATGCATAATCTTCAATATTTGACACCTTATCTTTAGGTGTCTCTTCCATACATGATGCAAATATTTGACACCCTTTTCTATAACATTTCTTCAGCTGCAATACTGAAATTTATTTGATGGTTACTACCCTGGGAATTCCCTACACTTTCCTTAGGTTTCCTTCCTCATCCAAGAAATTGAATTCCTCATTATGATAGTCTAGGATAACATGATGTTGGTGTTGGAGCCGCCCGTGTTTTTCACCTCGCTCAATTTTCAATTTTTGATACTTGAGATCTAAAGTTGCTTTTCTTTTCCTTTTGAAATCATAAAGCTCTGAAATCCAGTCCCATGAATAGCAATGCTTTGTCACTTTCAAAAAAGGGTCCATTTTTCGCAAGTATGTTTGTTCATTTTGCTTTATTTTGGGGTCTCGCAAGTCAGGCACTTTATTTCTTGAATTTACAAGTCCCGAGTCGCGAAAATGCAAACTCGGTTCTAAATTTCGTTCAAGGCATTAACCAGGATAAAACCTTTAACCCATGATTATACGTCATCGGGGTTTCGCGCCTCGACATCCGTCAGACCCGAGTTTTTGTTCTTACAGCCCCGATAACCGAGAACGCGATGACTTTGTGATAACTGTGGTTGGAGACTAAGGGTAAAAAACTAACCATGATCAAATATTGGTTCTCGGCACATCGTCACTCGACACTTTCTTTCATCGAGTTAGGGTGTCCAAAACTCTGATTCACGAAGTTGCGACATAATTATAGCGAGATTAATTAGTCGCTTAATCTAAGATTTCCTTCTTATAATTTGAGTCTTAATTATCGCCACATCGTAATATCGCAACTCAGCATATCATTCTTCCAAAATCTTGTCTTCGAATTCCCAAGTCGCGTCTTCGAATTCCCAAGTCACGATATGATGATTAGGTTAGTTATATAATTAAGAATGCACCAAATCACGGTTATTATTAATTAAAGAAAGATCGACACTCGCAACCTCGCGAGTTAAAGAGTCAAAATCTGAAAAGAAAATTCACGATACAGCGAAAGGCGAGAAAATGCTTAACATTATTAAATTTGAAGTTTTAAAATTAAGTGAAGTACGCCCCACGTATCGAGGTTGGCACACTTAACGAGGAATTTACTTGCTCTCCATAACCCGATTACCCGTCAAGCTGCTGAACATTGATGACATTAATGAAGAATTAGGGTAAATCATCAAATAAATAAGATCGGATTTATACAATAAATTTGGTTTTATTTGTGATTTGACAGACTTATTTCAAAGGTACAAGATTTTCAAATATATACGAGAGTTTCGTCCATTTTAAACATTTCTCATAAACACACAGAGCTCACTTTTCTCTGAGGGAACTCATTTCCGCATGTATACACAGGTCTATTGCATAAGAGCAAAAAAGCAAGCATCATCCATGGCACCAAGAAGAGCAGCGAAAGCAAGTGTCGAGGTTGCAGCGCAGGGTCCAGACAATGTCTCAGATACTTCACCTCGGGCTGGCGGCTCAGTACCCACCTGGTCGTTTATCTCAGACATCCTACAAACCGAGTTGGTTAACTACTCAGACTCCGAGGACAATGAATTTGAAAAGGATGATCTGAACACAAAATATAAGACAATTGTTCAGTCAGGGATGCACCTGGTTGCAACCAGACCTCGGTTGCTCCCATACTACGACATGATCCAATGGGCATTGGATCATGTCGACCTACCCACTAGGACTATCATAAATGACCAACGGAACACGGTCGGGACTTTCAGACCAGAGCATATCCAATCGATGTATAAGCTCCCAACAACTTTTGAATATACATATGGCAAAGAATTCCTGGAGGAATTTAAAAAGAAGGAATGCGAGGAATATGATAAAACCATGCCTAGTCTGATTAAAGATTGGGTCTCGCGTTCCGCACCATTCAGAGCGGATGACAAAGGTGTGTATTCAATTTCTTCATTGGAGCCACAGTATATGTATGTGGCGATGATGACTTGTCGGCTTTTCAGATGGGAAGATACCGCCCATTTCTACATTCATTGGGTACCTCTCATCTCTCGGGTAGCGGAATGTTGCTCATTTAATTGGGCTAAGATGCTCTCCGACAGTTTATTCAACAGATTCACAGGGTACCAGGAGAAAAAGGCAGCCAGGAGACCATCTGGATTCTTCATGTCCACGTATATCATGGACGCAATATGCTCCATGACACCTTTTCCTTTGATGAATTGGGCTTGGAGTCCAAACGAAGAAAAAACTGTGCATGAGTACCACAATAAGATGTAGGAAAATAACGCAAATAAATTTATTTATGAGATTTTCAACTGGGTGATGGTGCCCCTGCACATCGCCATTTTTGGTCTTTCACCACCCTGCATCTCGGATAGCATTCCTGCGAATCTGAGCAGCATCACGGACTGGTATGTAGAAGAAGAATTCTCCTATTTTAGAGTTTTCGGAGCTGTTGTTCCTCCTCTGGCGCTCCCACAATTTATCCCCGACAAACTGGCATGTCGCGAGATTGCTCGACAAACACTGATCAGCGGCGTAAGCAAAGAATTGAAAGCGTCATCAAAGAAGGTATGGCCATTTTTCCCTATTCGGCTTAATTCTTATTCCTTATTAGATTTCGGACATGCTAAGGCTGAGGCTGCAACCTTAGAAGACTTGAGCCTAGTCTCTATTGAGTACAAAAAGCATGATCCTCAGAGGGTTGTAAGCACCCATTTGGGAAATTGTGGATTAAAGAAGTTTGAACACGAATGCTCACCCTCGGATGATGTTTTCCGATGGGCGAGGTCCTATACGGAAGTGCAATTTTGAATCAGGTCTCTAGCACCCGAAGACAGGGATTCTGTTTTAAAATTTCAGGAACATAGGAAAAGATGCCTCCCCGTTGTGCTGGGAGGTTTAGGACTTTCCAAGGATAAAGAAAAAGAGGTCGAAAGTTCTGAGGGGCAAACTTCTAATCCCGAAAAACATCAGGAAGGGGATCAGGAGAAGAATCCTGAACAAGAGGTTCAGGTCTCTAGCACCCGAAGACAGGGATTCTGTTTTAAAATTTCAGGAACATAGGAAAAGATGCCTCCCCGTTGTGCTGGGAGGTTTAGGACTTTCCAAGGATAAAGAAAAAGAGGTCGAAAGTTCTGAGGGGCAAACTTCTAATCCCGAAAAACATCAGGAAGGGGATCAGGAGAAGAATCCTGAACAAGAGAAGAGTCCCGAAAAGGGGAAAAGTACCGAGAAAGAAAAGAATCCCGAACAGGCGAAGAGTCCCGAACAGGGGAAGAATCCTGAAACAGAAAAAGGGACAACTGACCCACCCAAGGAACATGGTCCAGAGGTGGAAGTAAAAAACATAGACCCGCCAGAAACTCAGAATCTGGAGACAGGGACAGAGACAAAGACCTCTAATCCTCTGAAGGAGAAAGACTCCTTTTATACACCAGGTAAGGCCACGAAGCAAATCGGGGAACCTATCACCTCTGTCACCCCTTTGCAGTCAACACAAGGAAACATACAGGAGGGATGGATTTTCGGAGAAGAACTAAGGCCAGTCAGAGCAGAAGAACTTCCTCCCAATGAATTTTTCTTCGACAAAAAGAGAAAGGAAGTTGTGAAAAGGGAGTTCTCCCGGGAGGAAGGATCAACTGTCAAAAGGTTCAAAGTGATGACCGACGAGATGAACAAAAGGAAAGATGAATTTTCCATGGAGATTGTAGGGATGCTGGGAGCGTACGCGACGGCAAATCAATTCTCGGTTGGGGCGTTAAAGAATCAGCTCAAAGCAAAGAATCGCTTGATCAAGACTCTTGAAGCCTGAGTAGCTTCGGCTGCGGAAGACGCTAAGAGTCAAGCGAGTGGAGCAATAGAGCTGGCCCAATTGGCCGATAAGAAAGAAATCGAAGTCCTCAAAACCAAGCTGGAACAAGCAAACTCAGTGACCCGAGAGGGTCGAGTGCAGTCGGGTCAGTAGAGGGAGAGGATCACACAGTTACAGGCTCAGTTAGAGGTCGCAGAAAATCAGGTGATCGACATCGAGATTGTTAAATCCCGAGCAATCGACATTAGGAGCAGGATCTCTTCTTCTCAACAGAGTCTGCTAAACAAAGTAGGGGAGTTTCGAGAATATTGCCTGTTAATGCATCAGATTTCTGAAAATCTGATTATCAAGGAAAGAAACGTAGAAGTTGCTCGGATCACCTTCCAAGAAGCAGTGATAGCCACCAACAACAGATTTTCAGCAGGGACCCCCGGACTCACCATTGCCGAGTAAACTAGGGGTAATATTTTGTTAAAAAACTGGGAACATGATATTACTTTAAGCAAGGAGCAGGCTCAAAAAGTGACGAATTCGCTAGAAGAAACTTTCAAAGTCATGAATGGTGAGCTGTTAGGGATGGACAGTGGAGGTGACACAGAGACGCTAAGGCAGGTGAATATAGAGAAGATCTCCCTCGGCATGAAGGAGAAAAATGAAATAAATTTGGCAGAGATATCTAAGATGGATAGAGTAAACATAGCTCAAATTGATGAACATTTGATTCAGCCCAGCACACAACTCGGCGCCCTTGATATTGTCAATGCACATATGGGGAATAAACTTCCACAATTAGCCCGAGAGTGCTATTTTGCTGAAGCCATTTGTCGAGTAGAGTCATCATAGCTTGTATCCCAATTCGTGGACAGATGTAAGATATGCACTGATTCTATGCAAAAACAAGCACCTGGCCCTTCATGAAAACAGAGTAGAAGAGATGGAATGATTTCGCTCCTAACAACTGCCAAACGGAACCGTCACAGCTTGTGTCTAGTTTTACGGACAGATGTATCATATGCACCAAGTCACGTAAAGGAAGCACCTGGCACTTTTTGGAAATAGAGTATGAGGGGGCAAATTTGTATAAATAGATCACCAAAAGAAGAACCAAGAGGCTGGACTTTTTGGGATCAAATTGTAATAGAGTTTTTTGCATGAAGTTAATACAAGCAAATTTGGAGATTCCTAATTCCGTCACGACTGTGTTGCAAGTTTGTTTCATTATGTTATTTGTTTCTTTTCATTTTTCTCTAGATAATTGATGTGTATCACTATAATTTAGTACGACCACTACTATAGTGAAAGGGATTTTATCTTTCTGTAATTGTCTCTTGTCTTTCCTCTGCACCAACTTTAGCAGGTGTAAGACCAATTTGCATTTACAGAATCATGTATTTATTTACACTATATCAATTATGTCTGTGTTAGTTTCTTCTTCTATGTATGTACGAGTTTCATATTGACAGGAACCTTACGTTGTCTTCAGCTAAACGTTTTTCTCTCATCCCACAACTTTTTATTTAAAATAACACAGTTACGGGAAAGGGCCTTTACTTTGCGTTTTTATTTCATTCTTTATGCAAAGGTTTCTCTTCACCTCGACCAAATTGAACAACGTTGAAATCTCTCGTTAAATCATTTCATACTTGTATTGTTCCTCAATGACTGTCCCCTCAGCAATTCAACCAAATATTCAACCCGGGTTAGCTAATCAAATACATATCGCTTTAAATCTTTTTGACACAATTCTTAAAACTGCGAACACCCGAGAGGAATTGGAACGTTCATGG
>ML811778.1:0-23884 GCA_009831015.1 Picea engelmannii
ATTTGTTTTTTAATGTAAATTAAAAAAATAAAAAATAAAATTTGTAAATAAATTTTCAAGGGACCATTTGGAGTCCAATTTTGGGTTGTTTATTTACATAGGGTTTTTTTGTCAATATCACAATTTCAATTAGGTCGCAAATAGCTATGATTTTCACATTTAGGAAAAAACAATTTTTTTACTTAGCATCACTTTTTGATTTAGGTGTTGATTTTAAGGTTTTTTTGAGCTACTATTTGAGTTTCGAAGGCTATGTTCGAAAAATGTTGTAATTTTGACCATGTTTAAAAGAATGGTACTACCGGTAGCACCAATTTTTGATTTGGGGGTTGATTTTCATGTTTTTTATGCAAAATTATGGGTTTTAAGGGCTAGAGTTCTCGTTTTGAGGTCACAATTCTCATTAAGTTGGTAACTATCTTAATATAGAGCTATGACAAAGAGGAGAATACAAAAAGGGGGAGTGAAGGGTAAATGATAAATATATACAATAATGCAATGAGGAAAAGGTAAAATGAGGTAGCATAAATGGAAAGGTAGATCATTTTCCATTGATGCCAAAGGGGGAGAAACATAGAGTTGTGACAAAGAGGAGCATACAACAAGGGGGAGTGAAGGCCAGAGGAACACACTAACAGGGGGAGAAACTCAACAACAGAGTTGTCATCAATGAAAAAGGGGGATTTTGCTGAGATTATGTTGTCATTGATGTCAACATGGTGCATAGAAAGTATGGCACAAAGTTGGAAGAGGAAGTGCGTAGAAGGGTTCTTTGTTGAGCATATGTTTCCATTGATGTCAACATGGCGCATAGACAGTATGGTGAAATGTTGGCACACAGGCAGAGTAAGTGTGCGGGAGGATTCTTTCTACTATACTATCGCAAATCCACATGAAATGAAACTCCTAGAAGAAATCGTGAAAGGTTGAAAACAAAAGTGCACCGAAGGATTGAAAGACAAAGGGGTAAACGACACAAAATAAATCACATAAGTTATTGAGTCTTCTACGAGGGCGCACGGAATAAGAGCATGACCTACGACTTAGTTTAGAAGTAAAGTAGATTGTAAAAAATTCCCTTGTCCGCAATTGCGAAGTAAACCAACGAATGTTTCTGCTGCAACAAAATGATGAATGTGCAAAGTTCGCAGGGTGCCTTGAGAAAAGTGACAAAGTGGAATGTGACGTGATGAGTGAGAATTTGGAGTCACTAGGTTGAGCTTATAATATAGTGGGGTGACTGGGTGATTATGCTACAAGGAAAGTGTGACGGGTTAAATACTTGTGATCTGTATCTTCCACCCTTATTCTATCTACGCAGTACATGCTTTGTAAATTAGAATGTGAATTACTGTGACAATGAATGATTTCATAAAACAATAAATATTTGGTCTATTTGAGATAATAAAAATATACAAAATGGAATTTTGTCGACATATAACTAACTGGACTTTGATTTGGTCAAAATATGTCGACAATATAATTGTCATGCATCCACATACTTTATTTAGACATAGGTGTAACTAAAAGAAGTTGTATTTCGTCAAAATTTGTTCACATTGTAATTGTTATGCATCCGCATATAGGAAGGGGAACTCAACAAAAAACACTATAAATAAGGACATGCTCTATTTGATTTATGTGTGAATGAAAAGAGAATAAAAAGGACTTGTAACTCATCAACGAAACTATCATATTTTTTTTTTAGAGAAAGGTCGAATTATCTAAGAATATTTTTAGATTGAATTCAGGGTGGAAGGTAGGTGCTAGGATGAGATGAATATAATTGAGGATTGGTGTCCTCGTTATCGGTGACAAGTTGGTTCCTGAGAATATTGCTCTCCTCAGTATCTGCAACAAGTTGGTTCCTGAGATGATTGGTGTCCTCATTGTTTACAACAGATTGGTGCCTCAGAGGATTGGTGTCATCATTTTTGACAGGTGGGTGTCTGTCAAGCTAAATAATTGTAAATTTTATGTTGGTGTTTGGAAAAGAAAATAAATAAATATGTTATGTGGTTTTCTTTGTCATTGGATTTCCGCGTAAACATTCTGGTGTAATGTGTTTTTTTTTATTTTTTTTGGTTCTACATGTATTTCTATTTAAGTAAGAATTTCTCATTAATCTTAATTTGTTGAAAGGAATGAAAAGTGGAAATCTGATACAATATCGATTCACCCCCCACCCCACCCCCCCGTGTCAGTATTGTTATAAGTTATAACAACAAGGACAGAGGCGATCTGTGTTTCTCGTATATCGGTGCCTACAAACAATAGAGGGGATCAGGTGCCTACAAACAATAGAGGGGATCAGTGTCTCATGTAGGTCAGTTCCTACAAATATTAAATGGAATCGATGTCTCTTATAGGTTGGTTTGTACAAATAGTAGAGGGGATCAGTGTCCCCTGTAGCTCGGTGCCTACAAATAATAGAGGGGATCAGTGTCTCCTATAGGTCGGTGCCTACAAACAATAGTGTGGATTGATGTCTCTAGTATTTTGGTGCCTACAAACATTTGTAACCGTAGGTCGGTGCCTAAAAATTAATAAAAATAAGATTTTTTGGTTTTGTCCCGAAATGGTTTTGATGTTAAATATTGTGTATTTTGAGTGTTATATTTATGTGATCGCTTCATTATGGTTTATGAATGTTAAAAATAAAAAGATAGCCTTACATTGATTCACCCCCCATCTTAGTATAAGTGTGTGCTCAACAATTTGTATCGGATTCAGTTCCTTTGGAAATAATCTAACCACTAGAAGGTATATCTAAAGAGAACACATGAACAATTAGGAAGGTTTCTTTACAGACAAGGCTCCATTATTTGATAGAAAAAACTATTCCTTTTGGAGTATAAGGATGAAAAAATATCTAATGGTCCTTGGTTTTGACATTTGGAAATTGGTTGTGACTGGTTATATAGCCCCAAAAACTCCACCAATAGATATGACCAAGAAAAAGGCTAGTGAAAATGATGCAAAATCCATGAACACCATCTTGTGTGAACAATCAAAGTCAGAGTTTGTCAAAGTAATGCATTGCAAATCAACGAAACAAATTTCGGACAAACTTAAAAACATCCATGAAGGTGACGACAAGGTCAAGAAGTATAAGCTCCAAACTCATAGAATACATTTCAAGAGTCTCAAGATGAAATACGTAGAAAATGTTGCAACCTATCTCCTTCCCATGGATTAAATTGTCAACACCCTCAAAGGACTTGGTGAAACAGTTGCAGAACCAATTATTGTGAAAAAGGCATTAAGGTCACTCCCCTTAATATTTGATGCCAAATTCTCTGCCATTAAGGAAATGAAGGATCTTGATCGATTAACAATGGATGAATTACATGGTATCCTCACTACATATCAAATGAGGAATGAAAAGGGAAAACCATCAAAAAGGGAAGAAAATTTCATAGCATCAAAGAAGATGAATAAAAAATAGAAAAAATCAAGCAATTATTCCAACTATGAATCAGATGTAGAGGAATCAAATTTTGTGAGAAAACTCAGAAGGAGATTTAGAAAATTTAAATGTAAGTTTCCCTTTAAATGATTTAATAGTGGAAAAGTAGGACATTTTGTTGCTAAGTGTCCATATGCGAAAAATGAAAGTAGTGATAATGAAGAAGACTATAACATAAAGAGAAAACATAATCACACAAAAATATTCACAAACATGACACACATGAAAAGAAGAATAAATCTTATAAAAAGAAGAAGATCCTCTACTAAAAAGGTGTCAGTGACTCATCTGAACAAAGCAATGAAAGAAATTATAACAGTGATAAAGAAGAAATTTTTTTTATGGAAATCAAAACAAATTTTGATGAGGACAAAGGGAAAGAAATGATGGATTCAAAAGAAGAGGAGAACATTGAAACGGGTGGAGAAGTGGATCTTTAAGAAGAAATCATTTGTTCCTTAAGAAAAATAAAGAAGCTAAGGAAAAAAAAATTGAAACAAACGGAGAAATTGCAAAAATATGAAGAAGAGGATCATGATTCAAAAGAAAAAATCTCACAAAGCCTTGAAGAATAAGAAAATATTATCATAAGCCTAAAATTTCAATTAGAAGAGGCAACAAGGATAGAAGAAGTGGTGAAAATTTAACTAAAGGAAAAAAGAAGAAAATTGTGAGAAGCTAGAAGCCAAACTTATTTCCTTAAGAAAGGATTTGGAAATGTCAGTCGCTGAGTTGAATAGAAGTTTGAAGTTTGAAAAGGATGTCAAAAACTTAGATCATGTCGTCAATTGTCAAAGGTCACAATTTATTAAGATGGGTCTTGGTTATGATAAGAGTCAGATGACCACCAAAGAATATATAGAAGTTGTAGGGCCATCAAAGAAAGTTAATGAAGAAAAATATGAAATTGATGCCAATTTACTCAAAAGTTCCATCAGTGATGAATAAAACACGAATAAATAAAATAATGTTCTGCAGAAAGTTGGAATTTCTCTTGAGGACAACAAGGACAGATTAAAAAAATATTTCCCAATAAGACGACCTCACATGAACTGTTTCCAAAATTCTTTCTCTGGCTATTTCTTTTGTTGTAATCATTTTGTTCATAAAGAAATAGATTTTAAACCATATAAAATAAATAATCATGTATGGAACAAAGAACATGAATGATTATGGATTCCCAAATGGAAACTATAATTCATTTTCCCCTTACTTTGATTAGAATGTCGTATTCTATAAATACAAAAACTATTGGAACAATGAACATTTTTGTAGAAATAACCTTGTGGAAACTCCTAGACAAAAAAAGGATGTAGATACCCTTGTCAAACAAAAAAAAATAACTCATAGGACTTTGGAAAAGGAAGCATGAAAAAGAGATGAAAAAGGATGAATTTATGCTTGTGCAAATTTCCCTTCATGCTCAAAATAAAGGAAACCAATGGTATGCTGATAGTGGATGCTCAAGCCACCTGACAGGTGACAAGAGAAATTTTCTCACTTTGAAAGAAGTTAATGGAGGCAATGTGACATTTGGAAGCAATGCTACTGCAAGGATAGATGGAAAAGGTACTATGAGTCTCAATTGTTGAACAATTTGTATCATTGATTTCAACACAGTAGGAGAAGTTTGTATGACAGATTGCTTGACAGTGTCATTAATGACAAGTTTTTTGTGACAGGAAGACAATGAACTCTTAAATATTGGCTGCAAAAGAACCCTTGGTCAAGGAAGGAGAATATATCATTCCTCGATCATTGATCATCGAAGATATTTATGATCCTACATTGATAATAAATCAAACTTTTCTTAAACATGTTTGCAGGTGGACAAAATTTGAATTCCCATCGCAAGTGTGGAGGAATAGGAATCATCAGATCGGGATAAAGAATCAACCGTGACCATAGATTCATCGGACCGAGACCTTGTTTATTTTTCTAAAGGTTCCGATGGTTGAGATTAGATCAGAAGAGATTGTGATCGTTGATGCGGTCTATTAGAGTTACACATTCAAAGAACCATGACCGTTGGATCAAAATTTATAGTGGATTGTGATCGTCTACTATAATTCCCATAGTCTCTATTTTTATGTTAGTAATGGATGGGAGAGATTAGATCTCTATCCATATTGACGAAAAACATCAAATTTCATGTCGAGTCCGAATTTCAGAGTTAAGTATTCATAGCCATAACATTGACAGAGAAATATACTCTCTGAAATAATGGTATCGAAATGGAATATTCTTCGATACCCCTCTTATCGAAGCTATGAAACTTATCCAATCTTCTAAACATCGATGGATTATCTCTAATGGTATCGAAAAGGGAATATTCCTTGATGCTCTTTCCATAGGAAGTCATGTGTCAAAGCATCGAGTCAACAAAGTGTGCGAAGATGAGTTGAGGAAAGTGATGAAATTAGCACGACGTCAGTGCCACATCAACGTAAGTAGCTATGTCAACATCATGTCAGTACCATGACAGATCCATGTTGAAGTCATTTAAGAATCTATGTCATATCATAGTGGCATACACCAACGACCATGATAGGGACATGTGGAGACAACTTATTGGTCAAAATAAAGTATTGAAGAATATTCTCTCTCAAAGTCAATCCTGTCGAAGTGAAATTGTAGATTTTAGCCTTGTACAATATCTTATTGCAAACATATTTTCAATAAAAACAGAAAATGTACAATGGAAAATACACACATTACATAGATATATTCCCCTAGAAACCCAAACTAGGAAAACCAACATATTCTATATTCATTCATATCATACATAGTTTACAATACAATATACATATAGGAGTCAGTGGCATCCAAAATCCTAATCCAATTTCATGGATTAGTCAATAACCCTAATTCCTTAACTAGAAATAGAAAACCATCGACGAAAAACCATGTACCCAAAAACCGCCCAAAAATGGACATGAAAACTGAGGAAATTTTTTTTTGGGGGAGCTTCCCTAGAACACCCTATGCGCCTGACACAACGTAGACACTAGTTCTATTCATTCAAAGAATATAACACATATCCAACAGAAATAGTTCAACCTTTTATTTACACTCTAAAGAAAAAGTATCGAAGAATATTCCATCGCACCTTGATTTACGTGCCGACAGATATGTCCATTAATTTCGATCAAAGACTCAAATATATTTAGAGTGAAATAGATCAATGAATATGAAAAAGGAAATGTGGAATTTTACAAACATACGTGATGAGTTACATCGACGATTGTGAAGTGGACACATGGCAGTGGAATGTGGCATACACATGGTAGATAAGTACAAGTCATCCGACAAAAACCTGGTGTAATGGAAATGAAGGATACAGAGCATGACCGTAGATCTTGAACAATCCTTGGTCGAGGTAGTTTGGTAATTTGATGTCCAAAAAGGTCATGTAGTATAGTCCATCGGAGAGTAAATAGTCGGAGTGAATTCAATGAGTGGACTCGAACAAGAAGAACTCTGAGAACCAATGCCAATTTTTTATCAACGATCCAATAGTTGAGATAGTTCCAAGTTCTTTAGACCCATTTTCGTCCCGATGACATGATCATAAATCAATGATGGAGATTGAATGAATATCTAAATATAAAGTTTGTTGAGTGATAAGGCCCCAAAGGTCTGATAGGCTTAGTGGTCCTGACAAATATGATCACAGATCAATGGTGGAAATTAAATGGAAACCTTTATCGGATAGTGGATGAGTGTTGAAGTCTCGGGGGTCCATTAGGCACATTGATTTTCTCGATAAACACAATCATAGATCGACAAAAAAGATCAAACAAAGAAATCATCATACGAAAATTGAGTGTTGAGGACTAGTGAACCAGATCACGTGAAATGAAAATTGTAAAAGCCTTATTTTGAGGAAGAGAAAAAGGGACTCATATATGACTTGATTAGAATGACTTTGTATGTAGAAAAATGATTGATTATGGAAAGTTATAAATAATGATCCCTTAGTTGAGCTAGTTTGTGTGAAAGGGTCGGATTTGAAAAAACGAGGAATTGGAGAAAATTTCATATCTCATGAACCTCGTGGAGAAGAAAAGAGGAAAAAATATTTTGTGAAGTGATTTGTTGTGGCTTAAGGTCAATATCAGGAAGAATTATTTTTTAAAAGGAATTTCAGATCATCCAGGTTGGTGCTTGGATTGTAGGTTGGTGCCTATAGAGGATTGGTGTCCTCTTTCATTTACAAGTTGGTGCTTGTTTCTAGGTTGGTTTTTGGTTTGTAGGTTAGTGCCTACGGAGGATTGATGTCCTCTTTCATTTACAGTTATGATCCTATTTGCAGGTTGGTGCCTATTTTATGATTTGGTTCATAAGAGGATTAGTGGCCACCCACCTATTCCAACTAGCTCCTCTTGACAATTTTTAGTTCAACACGTTGTTCTATACTTATTTGTAATTGTGGGTTCTACACTTCTAGGCTTGTCTGAAGCCCTACACATCTTCCAAGTGGATATTGATTTCCCCCCGCCTAATCCAACTAGCTTATTTTGGATTTTTTCATGTTATCATATATTTATGTACTTCCAGGGTCGTTTTGGGTCCCTAAACAATGTTTTATTTTGGCTTTCCATAGTTAAACTATAGATGGAGTCAGAGTTTGATGACGTAATGTGTATTTCTCGAAAATACATTTCCAATGGGTTATCACGTTCCTAAAATAGAGGTCGTATGAAAAAGTTATGACACAGAGAAGTTGAGGTGCCAACTTACCCATTAGGACCCACATAAATTTTGGCATTTCATCTCCTAGGGATAGGTTTTTGGATGTATAAGGTTTTGGCATTCATGAGTAATGTTAAAAAGGCCTCTAGAGCCTCATTCTAATCATTTTTCTCGAAATGATGCACGTAGCAGCTACATCTCTTCTCAGAGATATCTACCACCATTCGAGCAAGTTATTTTTCAGTTCTGCAGTTTTATAGTTTCATTCTATTTCGTTTATTCAATAGAAGATATCGTTCACTAGATATTTGTGTTGTTCGCCATTTCTCTATGTTTATTGTATTTAGTCTATTAATCAATTCATTATGCTCCTAAATTTGTATTAGTGTTATTAGAGAAGTCTGTTCTTGATTTATTTTTCTTTGTGCATGTCCCCGACAAGATCTGGGTACAAGAAGTTGGGACTCGAACCAGTCTATCCTTTTCAATATCGGTCACATTGATCCCGACAACAGCCCATGGGGGACAAAAAGAAATATGATGGAGCAGGATATCCTTTTAAAAAAATTGTCGAAGAATCCCTAGTGAGACAAAGGAACGAAATGATGGACAACTTTGCTCAGATCCTTCGGCGGTTGCCCACAGGAGAAGAATCTTCATCAAGCGGCCATGCAACCCCCTTCAAGGTACAGGTAAATTTTGATATTCCATTATTTCAAGGACTAATACATGAAGATGTTGTAGATAAATGTTTGAATCTATTCGAAGGTTATTTTTTGGTCCAAAATATTTTTGATAGGGAAAAGATTAGTTTTGCACTCCTCAAGGTCGCCCCCACA
This sequence comes from Picea engelmannii, assembly GCA_009831015.1. Classification (NCBI taxonomy): domain Eukaryota; kingdom Viridiplantae; phylum Streptophyta; class Pinopsida; order Pinales; family Pinaceae; genus Picea; species Picea engelmannii. Next base: position 9,004 of record ML811778.1, read on the forward strand.
TGGGATTCCTTCTTGGATGTCATTAAAGAATAGTACTACCATGTTGGAATCTATGAGGACTAGTACATGAGATGGACCACCCTGTGTCAGGAAATGGACCAGAAAGTACCATATTTCACCAATATTTTCCATACCCTATGCACCAAATTGGGTATCAAAGACTCTGCGCAACATTTGATGCTCAAATACCGTGATTGTTTGCATCAATACATTCAAACAAAAATGGAGTTTATGGACATCGTATAATTGGGTACAGCTTATAGATATGCTGTCAAGATCAAGAAAAAAATTAGGCAGAAGAGGAGAGATTTTAGATATGCAAACTCCTCACATCCATGTTGGAGAAATTTATATTTTCAGCACACTAGTTCAGTGGGAGTTAACTGACTAGCTCTTATTTTAGACTTTCTAATTTTAGACCATCACTATTATGCATGCATTCCTAAGATAGGATGTCATTGCCTATATGAGTGAATATCACTCACTCATTCATCAGATCATAATACACATTGATTCTTATTCTTCATATTGTATATCTCTTCCTTTTCTTGATAAGCTTTGTTTGTTTATTCTTTAGCTCGGTCTCTTATGAAGGTTTCCATGAAACATTGACATGGTATCAGAGCTGAGTTTCTTGGAGAAACCCAGACAAGCCAGAGAAGAGGGAAAGAGGATTTAATTATTGAGTAAACTTGGTTTCTTCCATCGTTGCAGCCTATCCCTATCGAAAGGTGCGAAAATTGGAATCGTTGGAGCCTATCCCTATCAAAGGGTGCGACAGTTGCACTCACACTTAAGAAAATAATTTTATTTAGCAATCGTTGCAGCCTATACACAGTCAAGGTGTGACATTGTTGCACTGTATTCTTCATTCGAGGTACGACAATTAAGTTTTTCACAATTGTCACACTTTATCCTTCTCTATGGTGCGACAATTCAACATATTTGCATTGTATCTTTCTTCAGGGTGTGACGATTCAGTCTACCCTCCAAAAAAATGGTTTTTTACAGTAAAACATCGATATCTCGAAATCCCCGATGTTGGTTGGGCTAAAATTTGTACCAGAGAAGTATAACATAGGGATTCTCATGCTCACCAAGAATCGCCAAAACCCACATCATATTTTAGGATCTATAGTTGTTTTTGTTAGAATATAGAGAATTGTGCTCATTTAACCATTGACGATACCCTCGTCACCCAACCACAGGCCGAAGCCACCCTCCGAGCACCTTGACATTGATAGAGAAGAGAATCTTGGTAGCAATCAATGCCAAGAGAGGATAAATGCACCAAGCAAGAAAATAGAAACTAAAATGAATAGATGATCCCACCTAGAAGCTAGCGCACCACTTTCCAGCTCTCCCAGAAAACTTGTGCACAAAACGATTGCTGCCTGCAACTACCTGCACAGATTTAGCTCTCACTGCAACTGCTGAGATGTGAAATAATGAAATTAGCGCCCTGTATTTATAGTGGAATTGTCAGTCTAACTGAGGCCGACTTCTCCTTCTGGGCATCAATAAATTCAATTTAAATATATTTGTTCAGCCGACAACTTGTCTAGGGTTTCCTTTAATTCTTTGCTTCCTTCCGGAGGATTCTAGTCTCATCATAGGTCACAATAGAGGTTCATACCTCCCGAAGCTACCATAATATTAACACTCCCTCCTAGCTAGGGAGGTATGGTCATGATCACAACAGACCATTCAACTGGTAGCACCACAAGCACCTGTCATTATTATCCGACTGGATAATCTCCTATGACAACTAGTACAATATCAATTAATAGAACACACCTGTGTCTATTCCAGTAGTACACATCTACTCAAACTTGTGAAACACAATCACAAATAGTAGCATATATATTGTCATTCATTCTTCATAACAAATATCTAATAACAACCTGCATGGAAACAATGTTATGACAAGAATTGAATCATCTGGACCAATCTTTCACTCACGTCTGTGAGATCTGAAAGAGTGTCTGCCCTCAGTATAGAACATCAATAATAATCATCTGGGCCAATATTTCACTCACATCTGTGAGTTCTGAAAGAATGTCTGCCCTCAATATAGAATATCAATAATGGGTTATCTGCCCCATTCTTCTCAACCAAGGAAGAAGGATTGTTTCTGATTTCTGAACGTGGACCATTTCCCACCCTGGGCCATTCTCCCGACACTAAAAAAAGTGTAACCTGGAGAGAATGAGTCTACCCTCGATAAATTTTTGGACCATTCCTTACCCTGGGCCATTCCTCCAACACTAAACAAAGTGTAACCTGGAGGGAATGAGTATGCCCTAAGAAATGACTATCCTGGACTATTCCCCACCCTGGGCCATTCTTCTGACACTAAACAAAGTGTAACCTAGAGAGAATGAGTCTTCCCTCGAGGAATAATTGTCCCTGATTACTGAGCCTAGACTACTCCCCACCCTGGGCCATTCTTCCGACACTAAACAAAGTGTAACCTGGACAGAATGAGTCTGCCCTTGAGGAATAACTGTCTGGACCATTCCCCACCCTGGGCCATTCCTCTGACACTAAAGTGTAACCTGGAGAGAATGTATAACCCTCAAGGAATTTTTGTCCTGCATCAACCTCCAAAACGGACGATTCTTCTAAACTGCTCACAATTGTGAACTTCGAAAGAATGAATGCCTGGCAAGGCGAACCATTCTACTTGACCACTACTCAGAGTGACTGCCAAGAAAAATGACTGTCCTAGACCACTCCCCATAATGGGAAGTCACTGTCTATGATACATCAGCAATCAGTCTACCTCCCATGTTAACTACAATGGGAAGTCACTATCCGTCAAAAATCTCAATCCACTTTCCGAACAGGAAAGCATCTATCCAATCTGGACTATTTTCAATTACAAAGATAAATAATATTTTCAATGCTCCCTCCTAACTAGAGAGTTATTTCAATCACAAAATAAATATTTTTCAAGAATATTTTTGCGTACCTTCTCTATCCTAGAGAATCTTCCCTTTCAGCTAAGGGAGTTATTTCCACGATCCCCATCTTCTTTGGGAAATATGCAAACTTGATTCTGGAAAGAGGTTTTGTCAGGGTGTCTGTTATCTGCTCATCAGTGGGGATATACTCGAGATTTACCTCTCCTTCCTGGACTTTATCTTCGATAAAGTAGTATTTGATCTCAATGTGCTTTGACCTTTTGTGAAACACTGGATGCTCGGATAATCTTATACAACTATGATTATCACAATATATTGTGGTCAATTGTGGAGTCTGATTAAATAAATCATATATTAACTTCCTTAGCCATATTGCTTATGTGCATGCTTCACAAGATGCCATATACTTTGCTTATGTTGTACTGAGTGTGACAGACTTATGCTTCCTACTGCTCCAAGATATCATAGCGGAGCCCAAGCTAAAGCACATACTTGAAGTACTCTTTCTGTCTTCTGCACTTCTTGCCCAATCAGAGTTTGTGAATCCATGAAGTTGGACATCACTGGACGCGGTATATCTTAAGCCATAGTTTATTGTCCCACGAATATATCTTAGAACATGCTTTACATCTATCCAATGCTCTTTTCTAGGTTCCACCTGGAACTGACTTAATGTATTAACAACAAAGCAAATATCTAGTTGAGTATTTACCAAATACATCAATGATCCAATTAGTTGTCGATATAGATATGGATCTACTGGATCGGAATCTGGGACCTTCACTTTTCTTATATCTGCATTCATAGGAGTGTCCATGGATTTACAGTACATCATTCCAAACTTTTGAAGGATCTTTATTGCATATTTTCCTTGTCCAAGGAATACTTCACCATGCTTCTGTCATACTTCTAGTCCCAAGTAATAGTGCATGAGACCTAGATCATTCATATCAAATTCAGAGGCTAAATCCTTCTTTTACTGGATGATTAGAGATTCTTCACCTGTTATGAATAGATCATCAACATATAGTAGTAGAATTACAGGTGCATTGTTCACGACTTTGTAGTAAAGGTTTGGATCTACATGACTTTTAGAGAAGCCAAGTCTAGTTAGATAGTTGTCCATTCTAGCATACCAAGCCCTTGGGGCTTGCTTGAGTCCATATAGAGATTTCTTCAATCTGCAAACATGAGTGTCTATGGAATGTACCTCGAATCCTTGAGGTTGTTCAATATATACTTCTTCTTCAATATCTCCGTTGAGAAAGGTTGTCTTTACATCCATCTGGTGTAGATTCCATCCCATAAAAGCGACAAGAGATATGATAGCTCTGATGGAGGTATACCTTGCCACCGGAGCAAAGGTTTTGTCATAGTCTTCTCCCTCCTTCTGGGAGAACCCTCTGGCCATGAATCTTGCCTTGTATTTATCCACGCTTCTGTCTGGTGCATGTTTGATCTTGTATACCCATTTGGAACTTACAATTGATTTCTCTTTAGGTCTGGGTACAATTTCCCATACTTCATTTTTCATAATGGACTGATGTTCTTCCGCCATAGCTTCTTTTTGTTGTCCCTTTTTAACTGCTTCTTCAAATGTAGTAGCTTCTTCATCTAGAAGCTTTGTCATGTATGATGTATAACTTGAGAATCTTTTCGGTCTTTTAGTCTTCCTGGATGTTCCTTCTGGAACCTTGATTCTTTCCACGTCTTGTAAGGTGGCTTCAAGCCAAGCTGGTTGTTTCTTGTTCTTTGGTATATTATCTGGATCAACATTCTCACATATCTCCATAGGATGATCAGGTTGATCCTTTTCATTATTTTCACCTTCTTTGTTTTCTTCATTTGGTTCTTCAATTTCTTCTTATTCTATAGTTTCTTCAATAGATTTTCTAAAGGCCATTCTTTCATTGAATGTTACATCTCTGCTTACTTCTATCTTGTGTTGATCTGGAATATATATTTTGTAGGCTTTGGATGAATCACTATATCCCACGAATATCCCTTTCTTTCCTAAGGGTTCTAGTTTATTTCTTTTATCTTTGGGAATATGAGAATACACTTGACATCCAAATATTCTTAAGTTTTATACGTTAGGTTTCTTACCTGAGAATGCTTCTTCTGGTGTCATGTTTTTCAATATGCGATGAGGGCTTCTGTTTTGTACGTATATTACCGTCATTGTTGCTTCTCCCCATAGAAACATGGATAGATCTTGATCGTTCAATAGGGCTTTTACTGTTTCTTCGATGGATCTGTTCTTTCTTTCTGCTACACCGTTTTGTTGAGGATTATGAGGAGCAGTTAGCTCCCTCCTAATCCCTATTGATTTGCAGAATTCAACGAACTCCTTCGAGGTGTATTATCCTCCATTATCCGTTCTTAATGTCTTGATCTTCTTGTTTGTAAGGTTTTCTATTTCTGCCTTGAATCCTTGGAACTTGTTGAATACTTCATCTTTTGACTTTAGTAGGTATAGCCACGTCTTCTTTGAATAGTCATCTATGAATGTTACGTAGTAGAGAGATCCTCCTAAATATTTGACTGGCATTGGACCGCAAACATCTAAGTGTATTAGATCTAGGGTTTCCTTAGATCCATTGTTGCTACTTGGGAATGGTTTCTTGATGTTCTTCCCAAGGGCACATCCCTTGCAAATTCCTTCATGTGTAGACTTCAATTCTGGTATCCCTTCAACCATCTTCCTGAGGAAAGGTAGTGCTTGATAATTGATATGAGCGTACCTTCTATGCCAAAGCTCATTAGGGTTGACTTCGTCATGTACTAGGGCTGAATATTCATTTCGATCTAGTAGTCTATATAGATTCCCTTCACGTCGTCCAATAACCCTAGCATCTTCTATGTTGGAATCCTTATGCCATGATAACACTTTTTCATCTATGAAGGCTATTCTGTTTCCTTTGTCTTCTAAACATGATATTGATGCAAGATTCTTTTCTAAACTAGGTACATATAGAACATTGCTTAAGTGAACATGATTACTTGATTCCAATTTGATGGAGGCTTGTCCAAATCCTTCGACAGGGTAGGTGATTTTGTCTCCAAGCTCCACTTTGTACGATGTCTTTCTCTCATTTAGATCTGAGAGTCTAGCTTGATCTCCCATCATGTGCCTGGAAGCTCCACTATCGATTATCCACATATCGTCTTCAATTGTCCCAGTAAGTGTTGAGTAATGTAAGAGATTGATTGTTTCGCACATGTCTTCGGTTGACTGGTAAATGGTCATGCCTTGATCCAAAACTTCAACTTCGTTATTTCTTTCTTCTAAAAAAGTCAATAGGTGCACTGAGTTAGGGTGCATCTGAATATCTTCTCCTTGAGAAAGATGCTCCATCACAAGGTGTCGAATCTGAGAATTAGGGTTTCTGTAACTGCTACTGCTAGTAACACTAGCTGCAGTTCTTTGGACGCTTCTCCTGCTAGTAACTCTAGTGACAGTTCCTCAATGAGCTCAATACCTAGCGGTTATGTTTCCTTCTAGCATTTTAGGCTGACTGAAGGGGTGTGGGCCCATAACCTGTTAGAATATGGAGGATTGTTCTCATTTAACCATTGACGATACCCTCGTCACCCAACCACAGGCCGAAGCCACCCTTTGAGCACCTTGACCTTGACCGAGAAGAGAATCATGGTAGCAATCAATAGCCAAGAGAGGCTAAATGCACCAAGCAATAAAATAGAAACTAAACTGAACAGATGATCCCACCTAGAAGCTAGCGCACCACTTTCCATCTCTCCTAGAAAACTTGCACACAAAACTGCTACTGCCTGCAACTGCCTGCGCAAATTTAGCTCTCACTGCAACTGCTGAGATGTGAAATAATGAAATTGGTGCCCTGTATTTATAGTGGACTTGCCAGTCTAACTGGGGCTGATTTCTCCTTTTGGGCATCAATAAATTCAATTTAAATATATTTGTTTAACCGACAACTTGTCTAAGGTTTCCTTTAATTCTTTGCTTCCTTGCGGAGGATTCTAGTCTTGTCATAGGTCACAATAGAGGTTCATACCTCCTGAAGATACCATAATATTAACAGTTTTATCATATCTATAGTTTCCATAGCACCGTTAGTCATATCTCGGAATCCATGATCTAGGTTTTCAGGATCTTTTCAAAATCAATAGCAGGGATGGAGATGATGCAACTTCTTCAATTACGTCTAGTGATAATACTCACACTGTACAACTATTTTGAATGGAATCTGAAGGCCGCATTCCAACTCAAAACAAAAGGACTGTATAATTTGAAGATGGAAACGGAAACAAAACCTACATCCACACTTGAGAAGACCAGATGGGCGAACCGTAAGGATGAGGCCACATGACTACTTCTTGATTTAATATCCATTGATTTATGGTTTTATGTTTCTGCATTCAAGACTCCAAACGATATATGTACCACCTTGGAAGGACTCTTTGGAAAGTAGGATGAGATGCGAGTTCATATGCTTGAGGTAGAGTTGAATACCTTAGACCCTAAAAGTTTTGATAATATATAGGATTTCTTTACTAAATTTAAATATTTTCTATTGATCTTGGGTTAGTTTGGTATTGACAAGTCTACACAAGAGAAAAAATTTATTCTAACAGTCTTGGCCAAGATAGGACCAGAATACGTTGTATATGTCTCCAATTTTCATTTTGACAGTTTCCTTTTCGGAGAAAATTGGAAAATGCCTACGATAGCTTAATTCATTGAGTTTCTCACACAAGAGCAAACAAAACTCAAACAGATGCGCCTCATGAAAGATCCCAAATCACATTCACTCACCATGCATTATGGAAAAGGGTCATCCAATTAGAAATAGAAGCAGAAATAAAAGGATCTATTACATCCAGAGTCAAATAAGGAGGGATATTACAAACCCTTCAAGGATTCTTCAAGTTCCAAAGATTCTTCAAATTCTAAATGGAAGAAGAATAAGGGAAAGAAGTGCACATATTGCAATAAACCAAATCATGAAGAATCCATGTGTGTGAAGAAGAAGAAGATTGATCTTATCACATAGGTACTTCAGAAGAATAACCTTGGAGACTTCATTCCTGAAGGATCCAAGAAGAAGAAGGAAGAAGACCATGCGCCTAATAAAGGTAATCATCATTCTCTGGTTGCAATTAATTCCTCATCTAATTCATGGATTATAGATTCTGGCACATCACATCATATGGTAGCTAAAGTCTAAATTTTTACTTGTTTGAGTTCATTCTCTAGACCTCCTATTCTCATGGGGGATGATACTCCAGTAGCAGTAGCAGGAGAAGGGAGAGTGCAACTCCACAATGGTAGTTTTGAGAATGTTTTACATGTTCCAAATCTTTCTATGAATCTTCTCTTAGTTTATCAAATCACTTGAAAAGGTAAAAAGTTTAAGCTTACATCAGATTTAGTTTCAGTAATTGACATGAATGATAATTCCATCATTGCAATTGGTGAGGTGGATCACAAGTCAAGGTTGTATAAATTCACTAAATTTTCTGATGATGACTCCTATTTTCTACTTACACATAAGGAGAGTACTTTTCATGCACCTCCAGTGCAACATGCATATACACTTGTGCTTCCATCAGTTTCAGACATCAAAGATGATTCCATACACTCAAATTATGTACATGGAAATAATCAGGTAGTACAACCAAATACGAAGCTAGCGTTGAAGCTTCAACAGATGCCTAAGAAGGCATATCTCACACTTCAGGAAGCAAGTATCCTTCCAGGGAATCCATTGGATTCGAGGAGGGCTCGATCTCAGCATGAGGATCCTTCTCATGTACTTTCATCTTTAGAACATGCGATGCCAATACATTTTTATATGGTTCAATCTTTTGATTCACATATCTATAGTGAGGTTGTTGGAAATCCACTATGGGACGCATCCATGCCAAAGGAGTATGAATCACTCCTAAAGAATTAGGCTTGGCATCTAGTTCCACTTACAATAGAAAGGAATACTTTCAGGTGTCGATGGGTCCACAAGATCAAGAGGTACAAGGCTAGACAGGTTTCCAAAGGACTTCATCAAATCCATAAATATTTCTACATCTTCACGAATACTTTCAGTGAGGAGAAGTTTCAGACTTTGTGGGATCGTCTTGTAGTGAAGAACACAGTTTCCTAGCAACTGCCTTTTATTCTTTTGATTCATTGTCTTTTAAGGGGGGGTTTTGTTCCCACGTGGTTTTCCCTCTTTCCTCATTTTTATTTGATGTCCATTAGTTGCATTGTACATGAGTACCTAATATGGCCTAGTAATCGAGACTCATTTTTTACTCCATAGTTATGTTCAGGGGGGGTGTTGGAGAAATTTTTATTTTCGTCACACTAGGTCAATGGGATTTAACTAACTAGTTCTTATTTTAGACTTTCTAATTTTTTACCATCACTATCATGCATGCATTCCTAAGATAGGATGGAATTTCCTATATGAGAGAATATCACTCACTCATTGATCATATCATAATACACATTGATTCGCATTCTTTGTATTGTATCTCTCTTCCTTTTCTTGATAATTTGTGTTTGTGTATTCTTTAGCTAGGTCTCCTATGTAGGTTTCCATGAAACACTGACAATCTGAAGCAGGGAAAAGGTGGCCCCAACCCACACAACAAGGGACAAAGAAAATATGGCCACTCTCAAGATAAATAGTCCAATCTGCAACACAAGAAGGGTAATGAGAAGTCAAATAAGGACATAGGAAAATGGTGTAAATACCATAAAAATACCTTGGCACAACACCGAAAAATTCCACTCCAAGTAGTCACTTGTAGCCGAGATGAACGCTTCCAAGTCAAAGGCTAATTCTGACTCTGAATCAAATCTAGAAGGAGTGAAGAGGATTATCGATGTTGAACCCAGTGCCAATGTCGCTACAACCAAAGTCCAACCAAGTGAACCAAAAGAACCAGAGGAAGAGGAATGCCTCTTTCACTCACAAATTTGGGTAAAGGGGGCTCTGCCTCATTTCATTATCGATAGCGGAAGTCAGAAGAACCTAATATTAGCATAGGTCGTCAAGCGGTTGGACCTGCCGATGACACCACACCCCAAGCCCTACACCATCGGTTGTCTTCGTGAAGGAAGAGATATTTGTTTCATCCAACAGTTCCATCTATCCTACAACATCAAGCCTTTTCAAGACGAGGTATTGTGTGATATTTCTCCCCTTGAATTTTGTGATGTTCTTTTAGTACAACCATATTTGTGGAAGTGCCATGTTGTCTGAGTCTAGACCCTATAGTTTTATTATTACTTTAGGTAGACAATTGTATAGGATACCATAGGTAGCTCCACCTACCGCTATTTCTTTAATATCTTCTAATAAATGCAGTAAGGTCATTTCACAAACCAGGAATTTCATCTTCTTTGTGATCCATGCTCACAGTAAGAACAAGGTCTCCGCCAGATCCGTGTCCTCTACATAGATCATCTCTTTGCACCAGAATCAAGTGGACGGGATCGTGGAAGACTACAAAGACATCTTCTCCTCACCCATCAGGGTACCGACGCACTTCCAAGTCAAGCATCCAATTGATCTAATCCTCAGTGCACCTATGCCTAATGGACCAGTCTATCATCACTCGCTACTGGAAAATGATGAAATAAAGTGTCATATCCAAGAGCTTCTTCAAAAGGGGCACATCATACCTATATCCTTTCCTTGCGGAAGCCCGATTGTACTGGTGTAGCAGGAGGGGAACTGGCGGCTCTGCATTGATTACAAAGCATTAATCAAAATCACAGTCATGAACCGGTACCCAATTCCCAGAATTGATGACCTTCTTGACCAACTTTAAGGGGTAAAGTTATTCATCAAGATTGACCTAAAGTTTTCCTACCACCAGGTTCCCTTCGAACCAACTAATGTATGGAAGACATATTTCAAATCTAAAGAAGGTCTCTTTGAATGGTTGTTCATGCCCTTTGTCTTAACAAATTCACCAGACACTTTCATGAGCTTGATGTATCAAGTATTGAGACCCTTCACCAAATATTTCATGGTGGTATATTTGGATGACATCCTCATCTTCAAAATAACTTGGGAGGATCACATGTAACATATTCAATGGGTTTTGAGCACCCTGCGATAGCACAAGCTATATGCCAACATGGAAAAATGATCCTTTGGCATGAACAAGGTCCAATACTTGGGCTACATTGTTGATGAGCATGGAATACATGTTGATCCAGCTAATATCCAATTCATCCATGACTGGCCATCCCTGACCACAATAACCAAACTTCAGAGCTTCTTGGGATTTGCCAACTTCTACCAACGGTTCATGTTGGGATTCTCCCATATTACATGGGCCCTCAGCCAAGTGACCAAGGGTGGTGCCAGGGAAAATTTTGTGTGGTGGAAGGAAAAACAACCATCATTTTATGATCTAAAGAATCACTTGTTCTCAGCTCCAGTACTCTCCTTACCTGATATGCAACAACCGTTCGAGATTGAGACTAATTCATATGACTATGTTGTAGGTACAATTCTCACTCAACACGGTGATCTAGTAGCATACCATAGTCAGACACTCTCAAATATTTTCTGGAAATACCCCACCTATGACAAGGAAATGTATTTCATTGTACAAACCTATCGTCAATGGAAAAATTGCATTCTAGGAAAGGAGACAATCATCCACATTGATCACAAGCCTCTACAGTTCATACAGACACAGGGGAAGTTGCAGAACGACCGCCATCATAAGTGGTCCACCTACCTGTAGCAGTTCCATCTCAACATCAAGTATAAGAAAGGGAGCACAAATCGTTTCGTTGACTGCCTCAGTCGACCTCCCATGGTTCCACTCACCATCGTGCTCCATTCCTATGCACATGAGGCATCTTAGTGGCCCAAACATTACCAGCAATATCTTGACTTCTCAACCACCTATCAGCCCTTGAGTACATGCGCGAATGTCACCAAGTTTCACATTTAGGATGAATTGTTATGCCATTTGGGCCATCTCTTTGTTCTTGCAAGTGAGCATACAAAGCGGATCTAGGAGGCTCACTGCAGTTGGATGGCAAGATATTTTGGTGTGGAGAAAATTGTGGTCATTCTATAGAAACATTTTTATTGGCCAAAACTTTGACAGGACATCAACAAGTATATAAAATATTTCACTTCCTGTGCCATTGACAAGGCATCCATCAAGAAGAAAGGCTTATAAACCCCTATTCATACTCCCAAGAATCTTTGGGAATCCATCTTAATGGATTACATGTCCCACCTTACATCCACAAAGCAAGGCAATGATTGTGTATTTGTGGTATTTGATCGGCTTTCGAAGATGGCCAGCCTCACAGCCTACAAGAAGAACATCACAACAACATATACTACAAATATCTTCTTTGAACGAGTGTGGGTCCATTTTGGGATACCATAGACCATCATCTTCGATCGGGACAACAAGTTCCTTAGCACACTTTAGTCAAGACTTTGGTCACTGTTGGAAACCAAGCTCACTAAATCCACTGCTTTCCACCCCCCAAACCGACGGACAAACAGAGGTCATCAATCAAATGATTGTGCACATCCTTCACATGTACAAATATAAGCATCTTTGTACATGGGATGAGATTCTTCCCTATGTTTAACACAGTTACAAATGGGCTCTCCATAGCTCCATTGGCCATAGCCCATTTCAGGTGGGACTAGGATTCCAACCCTTGGGTCCAATTGATGTTTCACTCCCGCTTACAACCACAGAGACAAAATCTTCTCACATTCAGTATGAGACTAACAAAGCCACCAGATTCATTGAGCGGATTCAACACATCCACAAACAGGTCCATGAGATTTTGTAGAAAGCTAACGCTAAGTACAAGAAGCGCCATGATCAACATAGGCTACCACACCAGTTTCAGGTGGGAAACAAGGTCTGGTTACAATTGTAGAAAGAGCATCTTAAAAGTCCCCATCAGAATCTCCACCCACTTTTTTATGGGTCTTACACTATCACCAAGGATGTGGGTAGAAATTATTTTGATCTCAATACTCCACCCTTCCTTGGATTACACCCACTGTTCAATGTGGACCTCCTTCGACCATATTTTCCACCATTATTGCACACCTTATAGGTCAAAAAACAACTATCACAAACATAACTCAACCTTGACTGTATGAAACATGCATTCATCGATCAGATAGTGGACACACAGGTCAAGGGTACTCGCCAGCAAAGGATCCATCTTTATTGGGTTGTCAAGGAAGGGAAACTCCTACACCAAGGAAAGTGACTCACCTGGATCCAAATTTAATAGAAGTTTCCTCACCTAATGGGGGAACTCAACGCAATGGCTACCATTTCTTCCTAAAGGGGGAGGATCAGATCCAATTGGATATTGGTGGCCAGCCACCTATTCCAACTGGCCCCTCTTGACAGTATTTAGTCCAACACGTTCTTATGTACTTCCTTGTAATTATGGGTTCTACACTTCCAGGGCTCTCTTAATCCCTACACATCCTCCATGTGGACAATGGTGGCCATCCATCTAATCCAACTAGCTTATTTTGGATGTTTTCATGTCAACAATTGTTTTTGTACTTCCAAGGTAGTTTTGGGGCCTTAAATAGTTTTTTTTCTCTTTTCACAGTCAAACTATAGACACAGTCATATTTTTATGGCGTAGTGTGTATTTTATGAAAATACCTTTCCAACGGGATATCACACGCCTAAAATAGAGGTCATATGAAAAATTTACAACCTAGGGAAGTTGAGGTACCAACTTACCCATTAGGGCCCACATAACGTTTAGTGTTTAATCTCCTAGGGTTAAGTTTTTGGATGTCTAGTGTTTTGGCATTCATGAGTAATGTTAAAAATTCCTTTGGAGCATCATTGTAATCATTATGCTCAAATGGATGCGTATAACAGCCACATCTTTTCTCAGAGATAACTACAACCATTCGAACAAGTTGTTTCCAGTCCTGTAGTTTTACAGTTTCATCCTATTTCATTTATTCAATAGAAGATATTGTTCACTGGATATCTGTGTTGTTCTCCATTTCTCTGTGTGTATTGTATTCATTTTGTTAATCTCGTTTCATTCCGCTCCTAAATCGGGATCAATTGGTGTCCTCTTTCATTTACAGGTTGGTTCATTTTTCCAGGTTGGTGCCTGGTTTGTAGGTTAGTGCCTACGGAGGATTGATGTCCTCTTTCATTTACAGGTTGGTGCCTATTCGTAGGTTGGTGTCTAGTTTATGATTTGGTTCTCATAAGAGGATTGGTGTTCTCATTATTCATACATGTATTGATATTCATTTATAAATGATTTCAAGGTCTTCAAAATCTGGATTTCCATTTCTATGTTTGTAAATATATTGAATATTATCTGTGATTATAATGAGTACATTTCTGGTATAAATAATTGCAAATCTAAGTCGTAACTATGTTCATATCAAAATAAAAGGATTAAAATAATACAATATTGATTCACACCCCCCCCCCCACCCTCTAAGTATTATTAACCATTTTAACAATTGGTATGAGAGTGGGTTTCTTCAACAACAGTCTAACCATTGGAAGGCATATCCCAATAAGTCACATGAATAAATATGAGAGATTATCCTTAAGAAAATATACATACTTTTATGGAATAGAATATGCCTTGTGTAAAATCAGAATGAGAGTGTATTTGCAGTCACTGGGGTATGCTGTATGGGAATCAGTTAAGAATGGTTATGAAACCCCAACAAATTCGATTTTTGATATAGCTACAAAGAATCTCAGTGACAACAATGCAAAAACCATTAATGCAATTCTGGAAGGGTTATCAAAATTGAAATTCACCAAAGTTATGCACTGTAAATTAGTAAAGGAGATATGGGATAAACTGCAAAACACTCATGAATGAGATGATAAAGTCAACCAAGAAAAGATACAAATTCATAAGAGTCAATTTAAAATCCTAAAGATGATTGAAG
>ML811778.1:23934-58549 GCA_009831015.1 Picea engelmannii
AACGTCGCAATTCCAACGTAAAAAAGTCCTAAGTGACCGTTGGTATTTTGACTTGGTGAACATACTAAGGTGACCGTTGGAGGGGAAAACCTAGTTTCGCAAACGTCACAATTGCGACATACATTTTCACAAACGTGGCAAGACCGACGTTAACGTGGCAAGACCGATGTTAACGTAGCAATTGCGACATACATCTTCACAAACGTGGCAAAAGCGACGTTCTAGTGGAAAACGTGGCAAGAGCGACGTTAACGTGGCAAGAGCGACGTTAATGTGGCAATTGCGACATACATCTTCACAAACGTGGCAAGAGAGACGTTCCAGTGGAAAACGTGGCAAGAGCGACGTTCCAGTGGAAAATGTGGCAAGAGCGACGTTAACGTGGCAAGACCGACGTTAACGTGGCAATTGCGACATACATCTTCACAAACGTGGCAAGAGAGACGTTCCAGTGGAAAACGTGGCAAGAGCGACGTTAACGTGGCAAGATCGACATTAACGTGGCAAGAGCGACGTTAACGTGGCAAGAGCGACGTTATCGGGCAACATGTTTTTTTTTTTTTTATAAATTTCCTCTATTTTGCGACAATATGGACAATTTTGTCCATAACGCCGCAAATAAAACGTCGGAATTTTTACAATATGTAGTAGTGCAAGTCATCCATGACTGGCCATCCTTGACCACAATAACCGAGCTTCGAAGATTCTTGGGATTGGCCAACTTCTACCAACAGTCCATGTTGGGATTCTCCCATATTGCATGGGCCCTCAGCCAAGTGACCAAGGCTGGTGCCAAGGAAAATTTTGTGTGGTGGAAGGGACAACAACCATCATTTTATGATCTGAAGCATCGCTTGTTCTCAGCTCCAATACTCTCCTTACCTGATATGCAACAACCATTCGAAATTGAGACTAATGCATATGACTATGTTGTAGGTACAATTCTCACTCAACAGTGTCATCTAGTAGCATACCATAGTGAGACACTCTCAAATATTGTCTGGAAATACCCCACCTATGAAAGGGAAATTTATTTCATTGTACAAGTCTATTGTTTATGGAAAAATTCCATTCTAGGAAAGGAGACAATCATCCACATTGATCACAAGCCTCTGCAGTTCATACAGACACTGGGGAAGTTGCAGTATGACCACCATCATAAGTGGTCCACCTACCTATAGCAGTTCCATCTCAACATCAAGTATAAGAAAGGGAGCACAAATCATTTTGTTGACTGCCTCAGTTGACCTCCTATGGTTCCACTCATCATCGTGCTCCATTCCTGTGCACATGAGGCATCTTAGTGGCCCAAACTTTACCAACAAGATATCGACTTCTCCATCACCTATCATCCCTTGAGTACATGCATGAATGTCACCAAGTTTCACATTCAGGATGAACTGTTAATCCATCTAGGCCATCTCTTTCTTCCTGCAAGTAAGAGATCAAAGTGAATATGGGAGGCTCACTACAGTTGGATGGCAAGACATTTTGATGTGGAGAAAATTGTGGTCATTCTATAGAAACATTTTTATTGGCCAAAAATTTGACAGGACATCAACAAGCATATAAAATATTGCACTGCATGTGCCATTTCCAAGCCATCCATCAAGAAGAAAGGCTTATAAACCCCTATTCATACTCCCGAGAATCCTTGGGAATCCATCTTAATGGATTACATGTCCCACCTTACGTCCACAAAGCAAGGCAATGATTGTGTATTTGTAGTATTTGATCTGTTTTCGAAGATGGCCAGCCTCACAGCCTACAAGAAGAACATCACAACGAGATATACTACAAATCTCTTCTTCGAATGAGTGTGGGTCCATTTTGGGATTCCACATACCATGATCTCCAACTGGTACAACAGGTTCCTTAGCACACTTTAGTCGAGACTCTGGTCACTGTTGGACACCAAGCTCACTAAATCCACTTCTTTCCACCCCCTAAATCGATGACCAAACAGAGGTTGTCAATCGGATGATTGTGCACATCCTTCACATGTACAACTCTAAGCATCTTTGTACATGGGATGAGAGTCTCCCCTATATTCAACACAGTTACAACTGGTCTCTCTGTAGCTCCATTGGCCATAGTCCATTTCAAGTGGGACTAGGATTCCAACCCTTCGGTCCAATTGATGTTTCACTCCTGCTTGCAACCACATAGACACAATCTTCCCATGTTCAGTATGAGAATAACAAAGCCACCAAATTCATTGAGCGGATTCAGCACATCCACAAATAGGTCCATGAGATTTTTTAGAAAGCTAATGCTAAGTACAAGAAGCGCCATGATCAACATAGGGTACCAAACCAGTTTCAGGTGGGAGACAAGGTCTGGTTACAATTGTAGAAAGTGGGCCTTAAAAGTCCCCATCAAAATCTCCACCCACTTTTTTATGGGTCTTACACTATCACCAAGGATGTGGATAGAAATTATTTTGATCTCAATACTCCACCCTTCCTTGGATTACACCCAGTGTTCAATGTGGAACTCCTTCAGCCATATTTTCCACCATTATTGCACACCTTAGAGATCACAAAACAATTGTCACCAACATAACTCAACCTTGACTGCATGAAACATGCATTCATTGATTAGATAGTGGACACACAGGTCAAGGGTACTCACCAGCAAAGGATCCATCTTTATCGGGTTGTCAAGGAAGGGAAACTCCTACACCAAGGAAAGTGCCTCACCTGGATCCAAATTTAATAGAAGTTTCCTCACCTAATGGGGGAACTCAATGCAATGGATACCATTGCTTCCTAAGGGGGGAGGATCAGATCTAGTTGGATATTGGTGGCCAGCCACCTATTCCAATTGGCCCCTCTTGACAGTATTTAGTTCAACACGTTCTTATGTACTTCCTTGTAATTGTGGGTTCTACACTTCTGGGGCTCTATGAAGCCATACACATCTTCCATGTGGATAATGGTGGCTGTCCACCTAATCCAACTAGCTTGTTTTGGATGTTTTCATGTCAATAATTTTTTTTGTACTTCCAGGGTACTTTTGCAACCCTAAATAGTTTTTTTTGTCTTTCCATAGTCAAACTATAGACACATTCATATTTTTATGGCGTAGTGTGTATTTATCGAAAAGACCTTTCCAACGGGCTATCACGAGCCTAAAACGGAGGTTGTATGAAAAATTTACAACCTAGGGAAGTTGAGGTACCAACTTACCCATTAGGGCCCACATAAATTTCAGTGTTTAATCTCCTAGGGTTAAGTTTTTGGATGTCTAGTGTTTTGGCTTTCATGAGTAATGTTAAAAATTCCTTTGGAGCGTCATTGTAATCAGTATGCTCAAATGGATGTGCATAACAACCACATCTCTTCTCAGAGATAACTACAACCATTCGAACAAGTTGTTTCTAGTTCTGTAGTTTTACAGTTTCATCCTATTTCATTTATTCAATAGAAGATATTGTTCACTGGATATCTGAGTTGTTCTCCATTTATCTGTGTTTATTGTATTCATTTTGTTAATCAATTTTTTTCATTCTGCTCCTAAATCGGGATCAATTAGTGTCCTCTTTCATTTATAGGTTGGTTTATTTTTCCAGGTTGGTGCCTGGTTTGTAGGTTAGTGCCTACGGAGGATTGATGTTCTCCTTCATTTACAGGTTGGTGCCTATTCGTAAGTTGGTGTCTAGTTTATGATTTGGTTCTCATAAGAGGATTGGTGTCTTCATTATTCATACATGTATTGATATTCATTTATAAATGATTTCAAGGTCTTCAAAATATGTATTTCCATCTCTATCTTTGTATATATATTGAATATTATCTGTGATTATGATGAGTACATTTCTGGTATAACTAATTGCAAATATAAGTCGTAACTATGTTCATACATACCTTTATGGAATAGAAGTATGTACTCATCATTTTAACAGATAATATTCAATATATTTACAATTGGTATCAGAGTATTATTAACCATTTTAACAATTGGTATCAGAGTGGGTTGCTTCAACAACAGCCTAACCATTGGAAGGCATATCCCAATAAGTCACATGAATAAACATGAGAGATTATCCTTAAGAAAATATACATACTTTTATGGAATACATTATGCCTTATGGAAAATCAGAATGAGAGTGTATTTGCAGTCACTGGGGTATGATGTTTGGGAATCATTTAAGAATGGTTATGAAACCCCAACAAATTCGCTTTCTGATATAGTTGCAAAGAAGCTCAGTGACAACAATGCAAAATCCATTAATGCAATTCTGGAAGGGTTATCAAAATCGAAATTCACCAAAGTTATGCACTGTAAATTAGTAAAGGAGATATGGGATAAACTGCAAAACACTCATGAATGAGATGATAAAGTCAACCAAGAAAAGATACAAATTCATAAGAGTCAATTTAAAATCCTAAAGATGATTGAAGAAGAAGACATTGTAGCATAACATTTACATGTAGATGAAATTATAAACATCATCATAGGTTTGGTGGAAACCATTGATGACCGATTCATTGTGAAAAAATTACTCAGGTCACTTCCTATGAGATTCAATCCTAAGATATCAACTCTTGAAGAAATAAAGGAATTAGAAAAACTAACAATGGATCAATTGCATGGAATTCTTACAACCTATGATATGCGAATAGGACAAGAAGTACCTAAAAGAGAAGAAACGTTCAAAGCCTCAAAGAAGACCAAGAGAAGAAAATAAAGATCAAGTGATAGCTCAAATGATGACTCTAATGCAAAAGAATCCAACTTTGTGAGAAGGCTCTAGAGAGGAACCGGAAAATATAAGGTAATCTTCCTTTTAAATGTTTTAATTATGGTGAAGTAGGAAACTTTGCTTCCAAATTCCCTCATAATAAAAACATGGACAACAAAGACATGGATAATTTAACTCTAATGAAACAAGAAAGGGTAAAAGTCAAATGACCAAATACTTCCAGAAGGAAAAGAAGAATCTCTATTCCCAAAAGGACAACTACTTATCTTCTGAAAGTGATGAAGAGATTGAAGGAGATTTCTTGTTCATGGCTCATGAAACAAAATCCAATGAAGATGAAAACAACAATTGCATCCCAAAGATTGGATAAAATAAATATGTGGATGTTGATCTTGAAGGAAAATTACTTTGTTCCCTAGATGAAATAAAAAGGCTCAGAAGAAAGAATAGACATTTGAAGGAATAATTGTTACATAATTTTGATTTAGTTTCTCAACTAGAAGAACATAAGAAAATTGGAGAGTAAATAATGAGTCAACTATAGAACAAAGAATAAGATTGTGAAAATTTAGAAAAAAAAAAAACATAATGAAGGAGATTGATGTACTTACAGCTGAGCTGAACAATCGTAAAAAAATTGAGCAAAGTTCCATGATGTTAAACAATATGCTTAGTAACCAAAGATCACCATTCAATAGAACTAGACTCGGCTACAATCCCATCCTCATGTTATATAAAACCAAGGAAGAACCCAGGAGTTATGTTATGGCCCTGATCAATCCCATTGAAGGTAATGAGAACACCAATGAAGCAAACCCATACCAAAAAAATCCAGGTGTTCCTCACATAAAGGATGAATTCATAAAGGTGATGACACCAAGAACACTGACTATGAACAAGTATGAATATCTCTTTATGGGTAATTTTTTTTCATGCAAAAAATTTCGATATAAGGAAATATATTGCAAAGAATATCCAATAAATGACCAAAGAAGAAATGAAGGCATGTTCAATGCTTCAAGAAATAATTGTGAACAACAAAATCAAAACTATGGTTGACAACAGAAACAGGAACTCATTTTCCCCACTATCTAACTATGATATTGAATGTTATAAATGTCATAATTTTAGCCATAAAACTTAGGATTTCAAGAGTTGGACACATGTATCTATTGAGAAACATATTGCTGACAAAAATACTACCATATTTTGGAGGAAGAAACACGAGAAGAGTTATCAGGAAGAAATTGATTTAGCAATGCATGCTCAAGACAAAGAAAGATATTGGTACATAGATAGTGGATGTTCAAGGAATATGACTGGTGATGAAAAAAAAATCCTTAATCTAAAGAGAGAGAAGGGAGGGATGTTTAATTTGGAGACAATAAATCTTCCAAGATAATTGGGAAAGGTAAAGTCATCCTTGGAATGTTAGAAGGCAGCAACAAAAAATGTTATGCTAGTTGAATATTTAAAGCATGACCTTCTAAGTGTTGGTAAACTATGTTACCAAGGTCACACACTCCTATTTCACTCCTAGGAATGTATAATAACAAAAGAAGACATTGGAATATTGGTAGCAACAACAATCAGAACTCCAAACAATGTATACATTCTCAATAAAATTGGAAAAGAAGTATGTTGTGTGGGAAAAACAGATGAAATATGGTTATGGCATAATAGAATGGGACATTTAAGTTTTGACAACTGAGTTAAGGTCGGTAATCACTAGGAAGTAAGAGGCATGCCAAAAATCATCAAGCCCTCAAACCCAATTTGTAAACATTTTCAACATGGGAAACAAACTAGAGTGAGATTCAGAACCAAGGAATACTCAACATCAAGACCATTAGAACTCATCCACACTAATCTCTTTGGGCCAAAAAAATGAAAAATTCTACAAGGTAATCGTTATTTCATGCTACTCATTGATGATTACATAAGAATGAAGAGGGTATCCTTCCTCACATATAAATCAGAAGCCTTTGAGAAATTTAAAGCATTCAAAGCATTAGTTGAGAATGAAAAAGACAGAATGAAAAAAACTTGAACATCAAATGTCTAAGATCAAATAATGGAGAATTCACATCAGATGAGTTTAATAAATTCTGTGAAGATAATGGGATAAGAAGACACTTCTCAAGTGCAGTAACTTCACAACAAATTGGAGTGGATGAAAGGAAGAACAAGATTGTACAAGAAATGACAAGAACAATGCTAAACCAAGCTAAATTGTCAGATACATTTTGGAGGGATGAAGTCAACACAACTATGAATTGTGGATGAAGTCTACACAATTGAATTTAAAAGTAACTACATTCTATTCTATAGTATAATTTGTGACCCGAATTAAAAATTTAACTGGAATATAATTTTAGAAAGGAATTAAACTGAATTAAAATTTAACCATAATATAAATTCAAATGATTTATATCCTGAGTTATAATTGCATCTGACATTATAATTCCAACTTTATAATTGAACGGAATTAGAATTAAACTGGAAAATCATTCAACTGAATTCTATTTTGAGTTATAGATTGCATTTGACATTATAATTATAATTCTATAATTGCAACGAAATTAGAATTAAGCTGGAAAATTGTGCAACTGAATTCTATTCTGAGTTATAGATTGTGTTTGACATTAAAATTCTAATTCTATAATTGCAAACTGAATTAGAAATTAAATTGAAAAATCGTGCAACTAAATTCTATTATGAGTTATAGATTGTGTCTGACATTTAAATTCTAATTCTATAATTGCAACGGAATTAGAATTAAACTGGAAAGTCGTGCAACTGAATTCTATTATGAGTTATAGATTGTGTCTGACATTAAAATTCTAATTCTATAATTTCAAACTGAATTAGAAATTAAATTGGAAAATCGTGCAAGTGAATTCTATTCTGAGTTATAGATTGTGTATGACATTAAAATTCTACTTCTATAATTGCAAAGGAATTAGAAATTAAACGGGAATAACATTCAACTGAAATATAATCGAAGTGTAATTTCAGTGATTTACTCCAACCACCGAGAAGGGACCTGCGAGTTAAGAAGGACAAATATTGCGGTTTTTAAAAGGGGTGTCAACAGTAAAACATGTTGATCCTTCCATGCAAGCTGGCGTAGCTTTAAAAACCAATGAATCCCATGTGGGAAAACGTTGGGTGAAGGAAACCCAAGCTGAAAACGCTTAGCAAAGATAATTAAAGTCTGAGAGATAAAACAAAGTAAAGGAAACTGCGCAGAGGGATTTTTGGGTGCAATACAAGCCCGAGTGCAAAAACGAGGTAAAAGGAGACTGCGCAGAGGGAGTTCCGTGCGCAATACATATAATCATGAGTGTAAATCAACGGTCAAGTCCGATTCTCATTTACGCAGTGTGATGATAGGATCCCAAGGAAGATCCTAGCGCCCTTCAAGCAGAAGAGTCTTAACTAGTTGATGAATTAAAAAAAACATGCGCAATATTTTTTGGTTGAGTATACAAAACAAAAAAATCCCAGCAACCCAATCTCAACACGCAACCCAATTCTTGTTTTAATATTGTTGTGTATATATATATATATATATATATATATATATATAAAGAAACGAAAACCCCATGCACTCCCAATCTCAACACGCAGGGCAGTCTCCCTTTTTGTTGTGTAAGAAACCAAAAATGTCAGGCCTCTTTTGAAAGGAAGGATACAGGAAACGCATGGGTAAGGGAAGGGTGTCCCAAGTTATGGAATATTTTTTAGAGAGATCAACAAGAAAAACAACGCAAAAA
Organism: Picea engelmannii; assembly: GCA_009831015.1. Taxonomy (NCBI): domain Eukaryota; kingdom Viridiplantae; phylum Streptophyta; class Pinopsida; order Pinales; family Pinaceae; genus Picea; species Picea engelmannii. The sequence continues at coordinate 32,422 of ML811778.1, forward strand.
TCCATAAGGCACAGGGATATATGAAAGGAATCCAGAACGCAGAGATAGAAACTAGTTTTACAAGCTGGGCGAATAAGAGGCAAACACTCAAGAACGAGAGTAAGCAGGATGCAACGATATTGAAGGAAAAACGAAAGCCTTTAAGTTAAAACCACGGGCCTCTTCACTATCAGGTCAACAGAACAGGGGCACACACATCCATCTTCAAGGAACCATTATAGTTTTCATCAACGTATAAATTCACATACAATTTTTAACTACTTTCAAATGCAATTTAACGCGCATACCGTAACCGAAGGCGCTAAATCTGAAGTGGCTTTCCTGTTCTTGCGATCTATCTAGCTCCTGCTTGCTAACCGCTAATACCTCACCAATACCTCCCAGCCAAGGCTAAGGGTACTCTTCTTTCCCCTGATCCCCCCGCACTGCAAAGGGGCCATGCACACAAACTAGAGAAATCTAGCTCCCGCACACAAACCAAAGAAATCTAGCTCCCAAATCGTCTCGCAAAGTCGAGATATCACTCTCTATTCGAGCTGGGTATCCCAACTCCCACAAGAAAAAACAGATCAAATGAGATATTGTTTTCTAGGTACCTAGGTTCATTGACTCACCAGTGTTAAAAACCACGACATTCCCTTCAAGACGCACTACGTGCTCCAAGGGTGTCACTATCCTTCATTCAAGTTTCATTTACGCGACGTTCCCTTCAAGATGCACTACGTGCTCCAAGGGTGCCACTCACCTTTTGACTGATTTTGGTAGATGTCCACCCTTGGAGTCAATACTTCGTTGGGTGATATTCTGGGAGACTAAGGGCCTCTAAGGAATAAGGACCCTTCCTTATTGTGCTCCCCTTAGAATCTTCATGAGCGATTGTCTCAGTCTGTCTTCACGGCATCGTGGATCTCTTGAACTAGGTAATTGTTAACCTATAGTTTGAGCCACGACGAGAGTGCTAGTAGGTTGTGGCAGGGTTGCTGCCACACCTCTCCCTCAATATATCTGGTTGTCGTGCATGACCCCTTTACTCCAAATGTGAATATGATTAGTAAGATATCGCTAGCCTACATCCATCAATGCAACATGTCAGCGAGCCATAATCAACATCATAGTATACTAGTCATATGTCACATATGTAATAACAGAAATACTCAAACCATAAATAGTTCACTCCCTGACTCGATCTAGAGTCCAAGGGGGTCCATCAATGCCATCAACATCCTCAATCCGTCAAGAGTGTTTCACACTTAGGAGAAACCAGTAAATAACACATTTTGATACAAATATAATCAAATAACATGTCATCATATCCACAACTTCATCATACTCCATAAGTGAAACATTCAATCATATCATGAACTGGATCACTTGCACGCAAGTGTCCTCAAAGAATAAGTCTAATCAGTTGTGCGCAAGAGCAGGATGTTACATTCATATAAGATCCAAATTTAATGGGACTATATTCATTAGATATATCACCATCAGTAGCATGTTGAGTGAGATTTTCAGATCCGTATATCAAATATTCCGCGTGTGGAATTCTTTACAAGTTCGCTCTCTAGAATAAGACAGAATTCAATCAGGTTTGTTGTTTTTACTATAACTCCTTTTTTGGGAGGTTCCAAGCAATGAAACCTAGAGTAATTGTAGAGACAATATTGAAAAATATTTTGAACAATTTTCAGAACTTTATTCATTACAAGTACGAAGTTATTCTTGTTGAAAGTTAGGGTTTGTGACTAATCCAAAAACTAGTCCTGTGAAACTAAGGTAAAGTTTGAGGAAGATGTTATTCTCTTGTTATTGAAGTTGAGGAAGGTCCACAAGTATGTGATCACATACACAAGGTCTATTTCAGAGTTACATGTATGTTTATATGCATGTTTTGAGGGTTACATGTTGATGATGTTATGGTGTATGGCATGATTGAGACATATCATGAGTGATATGGTATATGGTTGAGGCACATGGTTTGAGGTACATTATTGGATGCATGTATTGTTGATGTTGGTATAATAATTTTTTATGAATATCTTGGTTCTTGGTTTGGCACATAATTCAGGTGCATGTTGGATACTTGATGTTGGCACAGTGCTTGAGGCACATCTTGGTGATATTGGCATATTGGTGGAGGTATTGTGCATGTTTGATGTGCATGGTTGTCACATGGTATGGTACATGTGTTGTTGGTTGATGTGCATGGTTGACACAAGGTATGGTACAAGTGTTGATGATGCAATTTTGGTTCATGGTTGATGCACTTGCTATGGTACATGGTTGATGGTACAGGTTGTGGCACAGTTTAATGCATAGTTGATGCATGGTACAGGTTGGTACTTGATGGTGTGTTGGTGATATTAATACATGTGTGGTAGAGGAATGTRTCAGTGATGTTAGTCATCTAGTTGATATTTTTCCATTGTGTATGATCCATGTGAGAGGATTTTGTTGAGTATTGGTGACATTCACAGGTTGGACAGGTTGATTAGTGATAGGTTGAACAYAATGAAAGGTTGATAGTGAAAGGTTGACAGTGGCAGGTTGACAGGTCCACATATATATTGGTGTATTGAGTTCTTGATGTGATGTTTATGTGACGATGGTTATTTTTACATGCTTATAATATATATATATATATATATATATATATATATATTGGATGCATTCATACATGATACATTGATGATATATTGTTGAACATTGTTGTTAAAGTGAAAGAATATATATTGTGGTTAAAAGTGGTATAAAGTGTTCATATTGATTCATGCCCCCCCCCCGCCCCCCCTCTCATTATTTCAACAATTGGAATCAGAGCCAATTTCTTCAAGGAAACAGTTTAACCATTGGAAAGTAGATCATGGAATACAATATGAATGGAGCACCAATGTTCAATGGTCAGAAGGGTTTGAAGTATGAATTGTGGAGTTCCRGGATGAAGGTATTTTTATAGGCACAAGGGTATRATATTTGTCACTCAGTTGTTATAGGGTACACTACTACAAAGAAACCTACAAATATTGCAGCYAAGAAGGAATTGAAAAGGAACAAAAAACTAGCAATGGATTGTATCTTGGAAGGATTACCTAATTCAGTAAAGGACAAAGTAGGAAAATGTTCATTAGCTAAAGAACTCTGGGATAAGCTACACAATATATATTATTCTCCCATAACAAAGCCATAGATTTCTAAATAAGAAGAAGGTACATAACAAGAGGTAAGTTTCTCATAATGTCAAACTGATTCGAAAGAAGAAGATTGTGAAGTCAACCAAAGTATGTATTTTTTCTTTAATTATAAAGAAATAGGACATCTTGAAATCAAATGCCCTTATTTGAAGATTAAAAGTGATGAGACAGAACAACCCAATGAAATAGAAGACAATCCTAAGATTGAAAAGGAAAAGAATCATGAAGCAGAATTCGGTCATCAAGAAAGAGAACTTGAAGATGAAATAATCACATTGAAGATTCAACTTGAATCAGAAAAGTGAAAAGAAGAATTCATGTTGATTTAGATGATGAATAAATAAGAAGAGGTTGACAATCTTGAAGAACAATCTGTCACATTGAGAAGCAAATTTTTCAAGCTCAATAAGAACGTTGAAGAGACAAAACCATCCACATCAGCAGTAGAAAATGAAGAGAAGCATTCCAAGTTGCCAGAAAAGAATTATAAAGAAAAGAGTAAGAGTTATGCAGAAGTACTCAAAGGAAGAAATCATGGTCAACAAGAATCAAAGATGAAAGAGTATAATAGAAATTCATATTCAACAATACCTACCACATTCAGGTAGCAAAGAAGCTTCAACCATAATGAAAGGATCCACATAAGAGAATATCATGATCATCCAAGGCAGGAATTCAAAAGGAATACAAAACAAAGAATATCATTCACTCCCAGGTATGTAAATTTCTTTTATGGTCATTGTTTTTACTGTACTAACTTTGGACATAAGGTTGTAGATTGCATGGCTTATGAACAAAATGTTCAAGCAGCAAATTCTTATGTGGCCCCACATAACATTGAATGTTACAAATTCCATAACTATGGACCCATCGCTCATGATTGTATAAGCATGATAGATACTTCAATGAAAGAAAACATTGATATCAAATATAAGAAAGTATGGAAAAGAAAATAAGAAGAACATGTGAACAAATACCAAGTCCTAGAGATCGTAAGATTGGAAATAATAAGAGATGAAGAAAAATCTACAGAGAAAAAGGAAGATGACAGATACAGAAAGGTTTGGAGAAGAAATGAAAGAAAAGAAGGACATGTGAATAAAGAACAGGTTCAAGATATTGTACTTTCAGGAATTATAGATCAAGATCAATCCACGAGAATAAAGGGAGAAGTCAAAGTTCAGAGAGACGATGACTCTACAGATGAAGAGGAACATGACTCTGCATCAGAGTGGGTATTTTTATGAGCCATCCTTCTTGGAGACTCCCAGTGAATATGTATGTTGAATAGGGGGAGTCCATGCAGTAGACACTACAGATCATAGAACCATCTTTCGAGTACTATGAAATGTTTGCAGAGATATATTCAGAGCAGTTAGATAGCAGAAGTACAAAGTAATAGATTTATCGGTTGAGAAGTAGTGTTCCCACACAAGTATCAGTTGGCAGAAAAACGTTTATGATTTTATTTCACATATGTATTCAGGAAGGGATATCTTTACTACAGGTTTTCCTAGACATGTAGAGTTTGGTTTGTAGTGGACATGTGATGATCAGTTGTAGACATATAGTACAATGACATATGGGTCAACATTTTGGACATTTGAGTAGTAGGGTTATGAACAGTTTGTGACATATGGATAGAGATGGATTCATGAGATGATTAACAGGTAAAGAGAGTATGGGTCAGAGACGATGCATATCAATGTATTTACAATTCGAATCAATGGAATCAGTTGGGATTAGTTGGAAAGTAGTAAAAGGAACAACAAAGAAGGGAAATAGAAATTGTCAACATAATCTATATCATTAGAATCAAATCATTTGACAACATGTGAAGTGAACATGACAAGTGATTGAATAAATCAAATTTTGAATGATTTTTATATATGTCAGTGAATTGCATGAGGATGCATGAATGGAAAATAAACAGTACTGAAAGAGAGGAAAGGAAAATTTTCACAAGTAGTTATACATATTTAAGAGAAGGAAAATCATTAGAGAGAGAGATCCAGAAAGGAATATCAGTAGCATGAAGACAGGGGGAGACATGCCCACAAGGGGAGCTATTCTTTTTCTTATGATTGGTTAGAGCAGGTACAATGTTAGGAGGAGACATATTGACACGGGGATTTAACCTTTGGTCAAGGAGGAAGAGAAAGAAAAGATGTATGAAGACAGGGGGAGAAGCCCCAAGGAGAGATACCCTTTTCCATTGATTTCAAAGGGGGAGAGTGAGAAACATTGATGAGAAACAATGGTCATAGGGGGGGAATGGGCATAAGTGTTTCCATCAATGCCAAACATGGTGATTGTTGGAAAGTTGGTCTGGATATTTGGTTGTCATTGATGTCAACCCTTGGAAAAGTCTAGAATCCCAAGATATTTGGAAGAGATCATTGGATAGTTGGTTATAATCTGCATGATTGCGATTGATGATGAGTTAGTTGGGTACATTTGATGTAGTCTACATGTAGTCCCAGATGTGTGGTTATGGGACCCGAAGTTGATTAAGGAATAACAACATCAACGAAATTGAAATTATAGATAATAATATCATGGGTGGATAGTACACATTTTTCTATTTTCAGTGATATGTGGGCGCCACGTGGTTCCTCATGGTTAGGGAAATATGGCCTTGTGAAGTTGGAAGCCCCAAAGAATGGGCAAGAAGATCTAGTTGGTTACAAGTCAATGAGTAAAAAGGGAAAAGTTGTTTCAAACAAGAAGTTACGAGTCAGCCTCATTGAAAAAAATATTAAAATAAATATAAAGGATGTTGTTGGTAAAGTCGACCCGAATGAAATAATCATTAAAAATTTAATTGAATTTTATTTGGGTCGAGTCGGGCCTAAAAAGAGGGTTACAAATCTAGTATAAATAAGGAACATAGGAGTTCATTTGTAACATATAATCAAGTGATTTTTATCTAAGGTAACCAATTGTATCTGAGGAATTTTTCATAGGGAATATGAAGTAAAGAAGGTCGAAATTGCAAGGGAGGATGAAGTCTTGTGAGGATGTGTTCTAAGGTTTGTTATTTACATGTCATCTTACCATTTTTTCTATAACTTTATGTATAGAATGATTCTGATAGTGAAAGATCAAGGATATTGAGATGACTTATCAAGGTACTTGTGGTAAAAATTTCATCTTCTGGGTCTATAAATGTGTTGAACCTGCACAGAATAGATCTAGCTAGAAAATACCACACACATTTGCAGAGTGAAATTGAGAAAGAAGAAGCAAGAAAGAAAGAATGGAAGAATTCTCATTAACTGTATTCCACACTCAAAGAGTGAATAATTTACAATATATATAGAATAAATGAGTAACTAATGAGCCATAGTGGTGGTCTATATTGATCTGGACACACACCAACAGTTACAAGAGTAAACTGCCAACTAGTCTAGTCTCTCAAGAAGTTATGGGAGTGAACTGCCACCTAGCTAAGTTAACTAGTCAACTAGTCTTTAGTTAACTGACTGAACAAAGAATAGTGAGTTGGTGATGATCCCAATTTTGCATGGTGAGAAAACCAATGCAACATCTAAACTCAACTCAACTAGTCAAACTGAAGTGTCAACTGAAAGAGAATATTCTCCAGGTGAAATATTCTCCCCTAAAATATAGGAGACTGGATAATGACTAATTATGACTAATAAACAAGGAATAACCTTAGGAAAAATAAATCCTAGGTGTGTGTGAAGTAACTCCAACCCCCCCTGAACATCACTATGGTGAAAATAAAGAATGGGTCCCGGCTACGAGGCCATGTTAGGTACCCAAATACAAAAGATACACTGAAATAAACAAGGAAAGAGGGAAAACCTCATGGGAACAAAACCCCCCCTCAAATTACAATGCATAAAATAAAAAATGATAAGGAACAAAAGGTAGTTGCTAAGAAACCATGCCCTTCACTCCAAGAAGACCTAGCAACTATGCAAGTATGTGTTCTTTGAACATTTTGTTGAAGATGTAGATGTCTGCACGGATCTGATGAAGTATATGTATCATTTATATTTTCACACATATCCACTTTCTCTTCTTGTAATGAACAATATCCAAATAAATTTTGGATAAAACTTTGAAAACCGTGCGACCGTTTCTATAAAAAACGTTGAAATTTTGTTGATTTTGAAACGATCATAACTTCAGTTCCCGAACTCCGTTTTGGACGATTTTTTTTTGAAATTAGATATTTTCCCGAGAGGAATTCAAATATCCAATTTTTTTTTGCAAATGTTTCTCAGAAAATATCATAATGGCGTCTGAAGTGCGCGGCTCTCTTTTTGTATCTTGACACGCATGCATGGTGCATGCAAAAGTGTCTGCATGTGACTCTTGAGATGCATGCCATATATCTTCTACATGAATCTCAGAAAATAAATCTGAAATGGAGTAGACATCATCTTCAATTACTGGAACACTAATTTTTGTAAAAACTTTTGTAGAAGACTCTTCATAATAAGAGGCTGGTCTTTTGATGCCTTATCTTCTGACTCTATCTGTTCGACCTCTTGCATGAAATCTTTACAATATTATTTATTCCCAAATAGAACCTCCAATCTAGTCCATAATTCATTTGGATTTAATCCTTGTGATTATTCATATACATGATGGAAAAGTTCAGGAGAAACAGACATGTTGATACTTCCTATGGTCATATCTTGTCTATTGAGAAAGTCATTTTTCTCATCGATAGAATCAAGCTCTACTTCCATTGCCATGGTTATTTGGTACAAGCCTTTGCATCTAAGATGAAGCATAATTTTTGGCTTCCATTCCAAATAGTTATGAAGCGTGAGAAGTATTTTCGACAAATAATCCAGCTTTTTTTCATCTTCAATCTTTTGTACCTGCAAAAAATAATTTGGTGTAGCTTTTGCTTAGTAGTTTGTCGACTCTGATACCATGTAAATGTGTTGAACCTGCACAAAATAGATCTAGCTAGAAAATACCACACATCTGTAGAGAGAAATTGAGAAAGAAAAAGCAAGAGAGAAAGAATGGAAGAATTCTCATTAACTGTATTCCACACTCAAAGAGTGAATAATTTACAATATATATAAAATAAATGAGTAACTAATGAGCCATAGTGGTGGTCTATATTGATTTGTACACACACCAACAGTTACAAGAGTAAACTTCCAACTAGTCTAGTCTCTCAGGAAGTTACGGGAGTGAACTACCACCTAGCTGAGTTAACTAGTCAACTAGTCTTCATTTAACTGACTGAAAAAAGAGTAGTGAGTTGGTGATGATCCCAATGTTGCATGGTGACAAAACCAATGCAACATCTAAACTCAACTCAACTAGTCAAAATGAAGTGTCAACTGAAAGAGAATATTCTCCAGGTGGAATATTCTCCCCTAAAATATAGGAGACTGGATAATGACTAATTATGACTAATAAACAAGGAATAACCTTAGAAAAAATAAATCCTAGGTGTGTGTGAAGTAACTCCAACAATATCAAGGTACCTGTGGTAAAAATTTCAGCTTCTAGGTCATTTTATTTTAGGAGAAACACTCTGTGGAAGAGAGGGTTTTTGGCCAGTCCTGGAACTAGTCTCAAACAAGTGTTCTCGGTAAAAAGGTCATAACTTCTTCATAGAAGATCCAAATTTAGTGAAAATAAATTCATTGGATATAGTATAGTCATTAGTATGTTTGGTTCTCTTTTCAGATCCAGATATCAAATATTATGCACAGGACATTCTCTACAATTTCTCTCTCTAGAATAAGCTAAAATTCAATCAAGTTTGTCATTTTTGCTATAAATCCATTTTTGGGAAGTTACAAGTAGTGAAACCTAGAGGAATTTTAGAGAAGATATTGAAGAATAGTTTTTACAATTTTCAAAATGTTATTCATTACAGAAACCTAGTTATTCTTGTTGAAAGTTAGATTTTTTTACTAATCCAAAAACTAGTCACGTGAGACTAAGGTAAAGTTTGATGAAGATGTTATTCTTTTGTTATTGAAATTGAGGAAGGTCTACAAGTCTATTATCACATACACCAGGTCTGTTACAGAGTTACAAGTATGTTTATATCCATATTTTGAGGGTTAGATTTTGATGATGTTATGGTGTATGGCATGATTGATTCATATCATGAGTGATATGGTATATGGTTGAGGCACATGGTTTGAGGTACATGATTGGATGCATGTCTTGTTGTTGTTGGTATAATACTTGTTGATGCATATATTGGTTCTTGGTTTGGCACATGATTGAGGTGCATGTTGGACACTTGATGTTGGTATAGTGTTTGAGGCACATCTTGGTAATATTGGAATATTGGTGGAGGTTTTGTGCATGTTTGATGTGCATGGTTGGCACATGGTATGGTACACGTGTTGTTGGTTGATATACATGGTTGATGTGCATGGTTAACAAAAGTATGGTACAAGTGTTGATGATGAAATTTTGGTTCATGGTTTATGCACTTGTTATGGTACATGGTTGATGGTACAGGTTGTGGCACAGGTTGATGCATGGTACAAGTTGGTACTTGATGGTATGCTTGTGATATTGGTACATGCGTTGTAGAGGAATGTGTTGGTGATGTTGGACATCTAGTTGAGGGGTTTCTTTGGTGTATGATCCATGTGAGAGCATCTGGTTGAGTATCAATGACATTGACAGGTTGGACAAGTTGATCATTGCCAGATTGGATACAGTGACAAGTTGATAGGTCACGGGTTGATGTGATAGTGGAAGTGACAACAATAGTGGCAGTGATTGTGGTAGCGAAATTTGGTATACACTTATATTTCAGGATCACAGGACAGGGAAAGGAAAGGGGGTTGTAGCATCCTTCCACTTGGAGCTAGAGAATCATGGATTTGGAGCCTCATAAATAGGTGCCACCTTTCGGTTGGAGCCAGAGATCCCAGGGGGTTGTAGCCTTCTTCTGGTTGGAGCTAGATAATTCAAGGAGTTGTAGATTCCTTCAGGTTGGAGCTTGAGAATAGGGTATTGGAGCCTCCTTCTAGTTTCATCTTGAGAATTTGGAAGTTGGTGCTTCCTATGAATGAATTCTTGATATATATAAGAAAGCATTTCATGGTTTTCTCCCATTTGGGTTTCCACGTAAATATCGGTATATTGTTTTCTTGATGTGATGTTTCTTATGTTTACATGATTATTATCTATCTATCTATCTATATATATATATATATATATATATATAATTATTAGGGTTTTTTTATATTTCAAGAGCTTCCTGAATGAGTTGAGGGGAGTAATGCAGAGCCGAGTATAGGATTTTTGTTTTGTCAAAGAAAATGATATGTTTGGAATTGAAGGAGTGATCATCTATAGTTGATTTGGAGATTCGATTGTGGGTAGTATCAACAATATGTTCTTTGAGGCAGACTTCGAAGGATTTACATGTTTTTCCTATGTAAGATTTTCCACAAGAGCAAGGAATTTGGTAGACCCCTAGATCAAGCATTGGGTTGGATTTGTCTTTAGTAGATCATAAGAGTTGTTTGATAGTTTTATAGGGTTTGAACACTTTTTTTATTTTCTTTCAAGTCAAGAGTTTTTAGATAAGATATATGGTTCCTTGGATGTAGGGTAGGAAGATGAGAGCACTAGGAGGGGAGGACGATGGGGTTCATTTTGGTTTAGGTTTGATAACAAAGTGAAAAAATTGGTTGATTTGGTGGAGAGAGTAGTCATTGGGCAGGAGGGCCTTGGTTAGGTGGGATTTTTCTTCTACAAGAAATTGGGGGGGAGGATGTGAATTGCTCTAGTGATCATGGTTTTCAGGATGACACATTTTTTAGTCGGATAGTGGTCATGGTTTTTAGGGTGATGGATTTTTTAGTCAGATAGTGATGGGAATTAACATTGAAGTATCTATTGGTATGGGTATTCGTCCTATAAAATTGGTGGGAAAGAGATCCATCAAGAATATGAGAAATAATGACATACAAGAATGGAATGGAGTTGTCTTTTGGGGATTCCATAGTGAATTGGATGTGTGGAGAGAGGATGTTCAAGTGGTTGAAAAAGGATATCATGTTGGCCCGGCCATGCGGCCAGACAACAAAAGTTTCATCTACAAACCTAAACCATTATTTGGGTTTGCAGGGAAAGTTGTTCAAGGCTAAATATTCAAAATGTTCCATAAAGAATTTGGAGACAACTGGTGATAACAGCCACCCCATGGTTGTGCCTTCGGTTTGTTCTTAGAAAACTCCTTTAAAGGTGAAAAAGGTGGAGGAGAGGTAAATTTTAATTAAGTTTATGGTTTCACGATAAATGAGATTGGAGATCAAGGTGATAGCTTCAAAGAAATGTATTTTGGTAAAAAGGGAAGCTATATTGAATCTAACCATGATGTCCTAGTCATCAAGGTGAATATTTTTGGTTTTATGAATAAATTTCATGGAGCCTTTAATGAAAGAGGAAGTTTTCCCAACGACGGTTTGAAGCTTGTCGGTAAGGAAATAGGTGAGAGCCTAGGTGGGGGATCCAATAAAGCTAGCTATAGGTCAAAGAAGGATGTATTTTTTTATGAATTTTAGGTTTTCCATAGATCCTATGGGTTTAGGGGGTGTGAGGAATAAGACATTTTTGGATGTGGGGATCGGGGAAGGAGGATTTAATGGTTTAGTGACCAGGATTGTAATGGATTTAATCGAGTTTTTGGAGAAAGGATTATAAGTGGAGGAAGAGAGGAGGTCAAGAATTTTAGAATTATAGTTAATGGTGTTCATGATGACTAACACATTGCCTTTATCATCTTTGAGGATGATGATCTTAGGATTGTTATTGAAGTGGTGAATGGAAAATAGTTCTTCTTTAGATAAGTTGAGCTTGGGTGGTTTGGCTTGTCGGAGGATCCTACTGCACTCTTTATTTATTTCTTCAGCTTTTTCAGTGAGGAGGTTGTGGGTAATGGATTATATGGTGAAAATAATTTCTTATACTGGAATACGACTAGGAGAAAGGGAAAAGTTAAAACCTTTTTCAAGAAGGTGGAGGGTGGGAGGGTCAAGTTTAAGTGAAGAAATATTTATGACGATGGATGGACTAGGGTTGGGGGTGGGTGGGGTCAGTGGGGAAGGGATGCTGGGAGGGCTTCCCTTAGAGGTACAAGAGTAGGTGAGGTTATTGGGATTAGACGATATAGGTATATTAAGGTTAAAAAATGAGGAATTAAATTTGATAAGGCTAGGGTTTTTTAGAGAGGTAAGAAGCTCGATAGTGTTAGGGAAGTGAGGTTCTCTTTTATCCATGCTACATGCACTAGTTTTGATGGGAGAGTTTAGGATGATGGTTTTGTTGGGGGGGGAGTTAGAGGAGATTATTATTGGGTCAGGGAGAGACACGTTTAAGGAGGAAGTTGGATTAGGGATTATAGAATACTAGGATGAATCATGTTCTTTATTGGAGGACAAATTTTCTAGTGGCATGTGCAAAGTAGGGGAGACATGTTTGAGATTACGATTGAAGGATTCTATGAATGAAGAGAGTGAGGGAGGGATTATGTATTGAGATGACGTCAAGGGGGTATAGGTTGATATGGAAGGAGTTGAGATGAAATATGGAGACAGGTTAGGGTTTTGAGAATGCATTGTTGTGATAGACAATTTTGCATTGTGGTAGCTCTAAGGAGGATGACATGGAGTTTTTGTGTAGGATAGGAGGATGTATGTAGACATAGATGAGGTAGAGGTGGTGAAACTAGTTAAGGAGATGGGAGGGGGACCAAGATTGGAGTGATTCAGATAATGTAGATGAGCTCGGGGATGGGAGAAAAATTGTTTAGAGAAGAGATTTATAAATTTTTGAATTTGTTTGCGTGTAGAATATTCAAAAATGAAACTGGCAGAGATGAAATATTGATGTTCAACGAAGGACTAGGTATCAACAAAGATTGTTGAATGTAGTTTAATATGAGTGATGAATTTTATGAGATAAATGTTGAAGATCATACCTGATGAATTGAATTTTTGAGCGTAAAATGGAGGTGTTGTCTTTGGTGAGAATTCTTGCTAAATTAGGGCTTCATTTTGGCTGGTGGATATGGGTGAACTGAGGAAGGGAGCCCGAATCATGACATCACTTCAAAAAGGAGAGATAAAAAACTTTTTTTGTGATTTTGATGCAGATATTTTCAAAAATCCGTGTCTCTTTAAGATGGTCCTCTCCGTAGAGCTTAGAAATATGAAAATGTAAGTTTCACAGTTAGACATAATGTTGAGAGTGTTTCTAGATGATGTAGGAGCATCTCTCCACATCAGCCAGCCAGCCATCCAGCCGTGTCATCGCGCATGCATTCAAATGCTGAAAGGGAGGCGCAGCCTCATTTAAATTTGAATTGAATGTAATTTAATGTTTAAGCTGTTGAGCTGGGAAGCCGTGATTTTATGCAGGCATTAGGTAGATTGGATTTAATGTAGATCGGCTGAGATCTAGATCCAGACCCTGGACTAGATAGCCATTTATTGTAAATTTATTAGAGTAGGTGAGCCTGGAGGGAAGCGCTCAATTGAGCCCCTCAGGTAAAAGAGATTTTCAATATCTCATTTTAGTAAGAGAGTTAGAAAAGAGATTAGTAGCGAGTATGAGAGAGCTAGAGAGAGATCGAGAACACCCTTGTAAAATATAGCCATTTTCCATATTAATATAAACAGAAACAGTTTTTCCTGCATGATACTATGTGTTATGTGGATGTCTGTGAGTGTTCTTTATGTGTGTGAATGTATGTTGTAGTTGTGCATTTGCAGGTTGGTTTGATTTCATGGTTGAAGGTCTTTGCAGTTTCATGCCAGGAAGGCGTGACGGAGTGCTGCGGAATCTGAATGCCAGTGCATTGAAGCACTTCTGAACTCTGCGAAGTCAGGCGAAGGCATGCTACGACACAGGAGCTGGAATCAACAACATAAAAGGAATACCTCAAGGTTGTTGAACACCTTAGAGGCAAGGCTGTGTAGCTGAGACACAGTTGCAGACATAATCACTAAGGATTCTGTAGAAGCTCTGGCAGGTGGGCATTGAGCATACGCATGAGTCACGTTGAGAAGAACTCTGTTGAGAGTTAAAGAAAACAGAATCACTGAGGATTCTGGAAGGCTCTGCCAAGTGGGCATTGAGCAGGTGCAAGGAGTGCACAGAGGGAAGAGACAGAACTGTTGAATGTTCTGTGGAGAAAGAGCTCTGCCAGGAGGGCATTAGAGATATTGTGCAGACAGGAACAGAAGAAGGGAACTCTTTGAGTTCAGGAGCTGGAAGAAGTATCCACCGAAGTATATTCATTGGTATGCTGAACACCCAGAGAGACTCAGCAAGTGGTTTCTTGAGAAGGAAGCCGGGAAGGAATTATATTCTCCATTCGTGGGGGAGAAGGAAGAAGACAGAAATCCCTCAAGGGGTCTGAGTGTTTGCAGAAGCTCAGGATAGATAGCGCGTCAGTGTGTGAAGACTCTACAGGAGTGTAGAGGTCAATCCTTTGAGGATTTGAGAGTAAAATCTCAGGAGGAGTCAACATTTTTATACGCGTAGCAAAGCTCAGGGTAAAGGAGTTCACAGAGAGGAAAGGGAGCAAAGGTTGAGGCCTTTGGATTTTGAAATTCTTCAAAGTCTCAAAAGATAGTGTGCAGAATCTCAAGAGGGAGCACAACAGCCATCGGATCGGTGGAGAAAAGAAATCTGGATCGTTGATTTTCACGCCCAGAAGAGCGCAGAGAAAGAGAGGATCTGAGCCATTAGATCTTGCTCAGGATCGCCGACAGCCGTCGGATCTACAGAAGTTGCACGGGAGTTTAACTCTCGCAGGAAGGAGGAGAAATCCCAACAAGAGGTCGTCATCGAGATATCGACACTCGGGATATTGAAGTTCCTAAGGTCATGAGAATCGGGACATTTCAAGTCTCAAAATAGCGGAGTGATCCAAACCGTCCTTCTTTGGAGGACGCGTGGCAGCGATCGAGTGCCACCGGGGAAAAATCGACAGGGAGGAAAGTGCCATTGCGGGATAGCTGTCGATATATCAGTGAGTCGAGGATGGGGATATCGGGAATCCCGTGGACCAGAATTCCTAACATTTCAGAGTCACGAAACATGATACCCCGACAAGGTGTAGAACTCCATTGTAGGGGCCAGCTGTCGTCACGTTGGAGAATCGGGATTCGAAGTTTCACAAGTCCCGTGAACATTTGCAATTGGAATCGCGATATTATGAAATGAGATACCCCAACAGGCAGAGAACCGTGCGGGACCACGAGAAGTGACGAGAGGACAGGTGGCAGATCATATCGAGTCCATCGGGGATTGACATTTTGTGAATTGTGAGGACGAGGAGTCCATGCATTTTGGAACTCCGAAGTCTGAAACCCTGATTGGAGACATAAGGCCTAGGTCTTGTGGATGGTGGTCGTGTGGACCAAGAGCTTAGCCAGGAGGGCTAACGCGTGAAGAGCGCATCGGGGATCGGAGGATCGCGGATCCCGTGAGCGAAGGGTTGTGCATTTTAGTATCGCAAACCCCGAAACTCCGATAGGAGGAATCCTGACGGGAATATATATGACTGTGGTCATATGGGATCAGGTCACATGGACCAGGGCATAGCCAGGAGGGGATAAGGCCAAAAGCGTATCGGGAATCGGAGGATCACGGATCCTGAGGACAAGTGCATTTTGGAACTTGAAAGTCTGAAACCCTGATAGGAGGATATAAGGCTGCGGTCTTATAAGAGTAGTCAGTTGGACTAGAGGGCATAGCCAGGAGGGGATAAGTCCGGAAGAAATCTCATCGGAGATCAGGGATTCGAGAGTACAAGAACTCTCGAACACGGGGATCACGATTTCTCGAACCCCGAAATTTAACGTCGGGGTAAGGTCACGGGGTGTGTGTAGAAGACCGTGCAGTAAAGGGAAAGGACCTGTGGATCAGGCTATTGACAGGGATTCCATTCGGGAATCTAAAGAGACGCTTCGGCTTGAGGTGGATATTTTGACTTATCCTGTGCGAGCAAGCGGGATTGCGATATTCGCGACTGCATCAGTTGGTATCAGAGAGAGAAATTTGTTTGTATATTTCAAGTAGAGGGGAGAAGGTAAAGGAAGACAGAGCACTGGGAGACTATGTGACGATTGTTTGCAGGTAGGCAGCAGTCGAGAAGATAGTCAGGGACACTGTTGGAGGATGAAGCTGGTAACACTCTTGGTGCAGAGTGACAGCAGCAGATCTGCTAGGAGAGCAGACAGAGACAGTGAGATGGCTACTGAAGGCCACAGGTATGCTGGGAGGAAAATCCTAGAGATGATGAGCTCAGCCGAAAGGGAAAAGGAACTTGCTGACATCAGGGAAAAAATGGAAGAGCTCGAACTAAATATGCGGCAGAATAAGAAGCCAAGATGGGTGTACAAATGGCCCATGAGGAAGGCAAAAGCGAAATGGCCAGTCAAGGATTTGATGGTCATAAGGCAGCATAGGTTGTTAAAGGGATGGCTGAGGTATGCTGAAAACCTTAAGACCATATGAGAGATGGTTCAGGTATGCAAACCTAAGACTAGAAAAAGTCTTGATGATTTGGAAATTGAAATGAGATCAGTTGGGGATCTCAAGAACTACCAAGAGGGCGGAAAGGAAATTCCATTTTGCCAAGAGGGAAACGAATTGAGATCACTACGAGATCGCACGAACTGTCAGGAGGATAGTCAAGGAATTTCAGATTGCCAGGTGGGCAATGAAATGAGGTCGTTGTGGGATCTCAAAGACTGCCTAGAGGGCAGTGAAGGCATCTCATATTTCCAGGTGGGCAGAGATGAAAATTCAAGACTGTCTAAAAGTCTCATGGACTTGGAGGAGAGTTCGATTCAGCAAGGAGTGCTGATGAAGATGGGATTGATTGATCTCATAATCTACCAGGGAAGCAGTGGAAGCATCCCATATTGCCAGGTGGGCAGGGAAAAGCAATTGAATTGGATTCAACCAGAGGAGCTAACAGAGCAGATGAGCTTGGAAATAAACTTAGATCAACATGTGCAGCTGACAGAAGAGGAAGAAGGAACGAGTGGTCTTCTAATGATTGGGGGAATTGGAATATTCCTACCATTTGCCCAGGAGGAGGTAGAAGTCTGTGTTGCAGATGGTGCAGCAACAGCAGAGGAACAATCAGCTGAGACTATCCAAGAAGAATTAGAGCAGACTTTAGAAGCTGCCCAAACGGGAGAAGAGAATGAGCATTATGAGGAATGGCTCAATATTTTCAGCCAAGAAGATGAAAAGACTGCAACAGGGGAGGTTGCAGAAGCAGAGGAAGAAGAGGCAGACAACATTTGCTTTGTTGATATATGGGATCAAATTGAAGCCCTGGAAGAGAGGATGAAAGTACAGGGCATTCATATCCAACAAGTGAGGTTGGAAGCAGATGAAGATGGCATGGGAGATCATAGTGATCTGTACATGTGCAGAAAATTTTTGCAACTGAGGAGACTGCATGAGAAGAGCCAACTATGGGAGCGGTTGGACGAATTGATCGAGGAGATCATGAAGGTGATAATCCGATCAGCAGACACTTCCAGCAAGGAGAGGCTGAACAGAAGGGAGGAAGCAGCAATGCAGCAGCAGCAGCAACAGCATGGAGTAGATGGGAAGCTCCAAATATTTGTTTGGGATCCAGGAGGATTTCCAACAGCTTAGAGGGGAAGCGCATGAGCAGGAGCTCATGATTTTGTAGCTGAGGAGTTTGATGCAGGAGAATCTCTCCACATCATCCAGCCAGCCAACCAGCTGTGTCAGTGCGCATGCATTCAAATGCTGAAAGGGAGGCGCAACCTCATTTAAATTTGAATTGAATGTAATTTAATGTCTAAGTTGTTGAGCTGGGAAGCCGTGCTTTTATGCAGGCATTAGGTAGATTGGATTTAATGTATATCACATGATATCTATATTTAGACGCTGGACTAGACAGCCATTTATTGTAAATTTATTAGAGTAGGTGAGCCTGGAGGGAAGGGCTCGATTGAGCCCCTCAGGTAAAAGAGATTTTCAAGATCTCATTTTAGTAAGAGAGTTAGAGAAGAGATGAGTAGCGGGTATGAGAGAGATAGAGAGAGCTCAAGAACACCCTTGTAAAATACAGGCATTTGCCATATTAATATAAACAGAAGCAATTTTTCCTGCATGATACTCTGTGTTATGTGGATGTCTGTGAGTGTTCTTTATGTGTGTGAATGTATACTGTAGTTGTGCATTTCCAGGTTGGTTTGATTTCAGGGTTGAAGGTCTTTGCAGTTTCATGCCAAGAAGGCGTGACAGAGTGTTGCGGACTCTGAATGCCAGTGCATTGAAGCACTTCTGAACTCTGCGGAGTCAGGCAAAGACGTGTTGTGGCACAGGAGCTGGAATCAACAACATAAAAGGAAGACCTCAAGGTTGCTGAACAAAAATCCCTCAAGGGATCTGAGTGTTTGCAGAAGCTCAGGGTAGATAGCACGTCAATGTGCGAAGACTCTATAGGAGTGTAGAGGTCAATCCTTCGAGGATTTGAGAGTAAAATATCAGGAGGAGTTGGCATTTTTATACGCGCAGCAAAGCTCAGGGTAAAGGAGTTCGTAGAGAGGAAAGGGAGAAAAGGTTGAGGCCTTTGGATTTTGAAATTCTTCCAAGTCTCGGAAGATAGTGTGCAGAATCTCAAGAGGGATCACAACAGCCTTCAGATCGGTGGAGAAAAGAAATCTGGATCGTTGATTTTCATGCCCATAAGGCATTAGCGGAAGAGCGCAAAGAAAGAGAGGATCTGAGCCATTAGATCTTGCTCAGGATCGCCGACAGTCGTCGGATCTACAGAAGTTCCATGGGAGTTTAACTCTCACAGGAAGGAGCAAAAATCCCGACAAGAGGTCGTCATCGGGATATCGACACTCGGGATATCGGAGTTCCTGAGGTCGTGATAATCGGGACATTTCAAGTCTCAAAATAGCGGAGTGATCCGAACCATCCATCTTTGGAGGACGTGTGGCGGTGATCGAGCGCCACCGGGGAAAACTCGTCAGAGAGGAAAATGCCATTGTGGGCCTTCTGTCAGTATATCAGTGAGTCGGGGATCAGGATATCGGGAGACCTGTGGACCAGAAATCCTAACATTTCAGAGTCACGAAACGCGATACCCTGACAAGGTGTAGAACTCCATTGTGGGGGCCAGCTGTCGTCACATCGGAGAATCAGGATTCGGAGTTTCACGAGTCCCGTGAACATTTTCAATTGCAATCGTGATATTATGAAATGCGATACCCCGACAGGCAGAGAACCGTGCAGGACCATGGGAAGTGACGAGAGGATAGGTGGCAGATCATATCGAGTCCATCGGGGATCGACATATCGTGAATTGTGAGGACAAGGAATCCATGCATTTTGGAACTCCGAAATCTGAAACCCTGATTGGAGACATAAGGCCAAGGTCTTGTGGATGGTGGTCGTGTGGACCAAGAGCTTAGCCAGGAGGGCTAACGCGTGAAGGGCGCATCAGGGATCAGAGGATCGCGGATCCCGTGAGCGAAGGGTTGTGCATTTCAGTATCGCGAACCCAGAAACTCCGATAGGAGGAATCCTGACGGGAATATATATGACTGCAGTCATATGGGATCAGGTGACATGGACCAGGGTATAGCCAAGAGGGGATAAGGCCAAAATCATATTGAGAATCGGAGGATCGCGGATCCTAAGGAAAAGTGCATTTTGGCACTTGAAAGTCTGAAACCCCGATAGGAGGATATAAGGCTGTGGTCTTATAAGAGTAGTCAGGTGGAACAGAGGGCATAGCCAGGAGGGGCTAAGACTGGAAGAAAGCTCATCAGAGATCAGGGATTCGAGAGTACAGGAACTCTCGAGCACGGGGATCACGATTTCTCGAACCCTGAAATTTAACGTCGGGGTAAGGTCACAGGGTGTGTGCAGAAGACTGTGCAGTAAAGGGAAAGGACCTGTGGATCGGGTTGTTGACAGGGATTCCATTTAAGAATCTAAAGAGTCGTTTCGGCTCGAGGTGGATATTTTGACCGATCCTGTGCGAGCGGGCGAGGTTGTGACATTCGCGCCTGCATCACTAGATAAGAATCGTGTACCTAGTTTTAAAACATCCAATGTTTCAAGTGGACACTCCAGCATCATCAGGGACAATCGAAAAGCTCAAATGTAGGATAATATCTTTATAAGTTTGTTCTCTTATGCTGGTAATTATTTCACTTTTTTTCTTGGATAATATCTTATAAGTAATAATTTTTCAATAGAATTATTTCTTCAAGAATTTAAAACTTTGGATATATTTCATTCATTATTGCAAAAGGTTATCCTTAGAAAAAACTTCTTCAAACCCTTTCATTAATTTAATTTTTGTAATACACAAACCTTAAAATATAAAACAATAAAAATAATGAAGACAACAAAGTCGAACAACTTTTAGAACTCGTCTAATAATTTTCGTACCATTAACCTAAATAATTATTCTTTACTGTTGTAGTCTAGGAAAAAGTACAAGAAGATTTCGAGTAGATCCTTACACAGAGAATTATTCACTACAACATTATATATAAGAGCATACTGACATATAGAAGAACATACACAAATGCGGGAGAACCATCAGTAAATTTTATTATATATAAGTTCAGAACAACCTTTGTCTTTCCATTACATCATAGTGTATATATATATGTGTGATACATAGTTACTCGTCGGTTATATTCCTTAATTGGTCGATCAACACTAATTGTTTGTTCGATCGACTTCATAGCCAATTATTGTAGTCGACTTGGCTATTCAACTGACAGGTCTAGTAGGTGGGACCAGCTAGCCCCTACAACATCTCCCCCCTCCTTAATTCCTTGCTTGTCCCAAGAAAGAGAGGAGTGTGACAAAATAATAAAAAATTCTATTATGGCCTCTTTGAGGTTATTATAAAATGAGAGAAAGAAAAGAAGAAGAAGAAGAAAGAGAAGAGAGGATATTGATGACGTATCCTATTGTGAATTTTCTTCTCCTTTGCAAAAACCTGGGGATCCTTGGACTCTTTGATGATTCTCAATCCTCGAAGTATCGATCTTGAAATGGATTCCTTATACTAACTTACAAGTGATACCATGTTTTAAAACATTTTCTTTTTAGACTATTGCTATCTTCTCTGGTGGTTTGGTGCTCCAACTTTTCAAATGTTGTTATCTAATATAACTGAATTTTTTTCCTTAGAATTATTTGGGTTTACCACAGATGTGTTCATATTATTTTTTTCTAGGTACCTTAGTACAAGTAACCTAAACTGGACTATGGCTTCCATAACCTACCATGGACTTGTACTCAACCATGGGATGGTTTCGGTCCAGTGATGCAAGGGCACCGCAAGCAGCCAACCAAGTGAGCATAAAATGCAGAAGACAGCTGGAAAGCACAACACACATTTTACACGTTTTGAAATGTTTTTGAAAAATTAAGAAGCAGATATTAATGTAATAGCTAGAAGCGTACTTTCATTTATATATGGATTTTGTAAAAAGATCATGAGCGATTTGCTCTCATCTGTCAATTTAAAAAGCATTTAAGTCTGATTAATGAAAGTAGGTAGCTTTGAACTAAGAGATTAGACAGTTTAGAAGTGTAGGAGGGAAAATGGATATAGACACCCTCACTCTTTGTATTATTGGATGATTAGATCATTAGCGCAAAGCAGAAGAAGGGAGTTGTAGAGAAGAACCCATGTACAGAAGCAATTGAGTTAATATATGAAGCTTTAACTCAACTTTCATGGTGTTATGATGCTTACTATTTACATATGTTGAATGGTATGCTTACAGTTGTTTTATTCTCTCTGTTATGCATTTGTTGTGATGCTATGTTGTGTTGAATGTATGATTTCATGTTGAATGTATGATGTCTGAGAGAGAAAGAGAATGATTTTCAATTGTTTCTCTTCCTGGGAGAAGTTCCTGCAAGGAGTGCAGTGGAACATCCACAAGGTGTGCGTTGACAAGGGTTCTGAGTTTTATCTCAGGAAAGCTTAGGAGGGATACCATTGTTCTCATTCCAGCAGAAGTGCAAGTGAAGCACAAAAGTCGTGCAAGGTGTGCGCAGGCTAGTTGAAGCCTTAGAATTTATCAACTAAGGTTGAAGAGTGAAATACTGTTGTCGCAGAGAGTGCACAGAGTCGAAAGAATCAAATACAAAGAAGTATTTGAAATATTTTCCGCAAGGAGTGCGTGCAGGAGTCCTTTTTGAGACTTAAGTTTACATGTAAAATCTCAAGAGGGTAAGCACCTTTGAAGTATTCAAGAGAATATAGGAAGCGAAATCACCAACCAGAAGTTAAGTCCTAGAGAAAGAATGTCCAGTAAATTTGGGCCAGAGATTCAGAGGAAGGAATCGAATGGTCAGAATTCTCTGTGGAGAATTCACGAAGTTGCAGGGACCGTAGGATCCAGTAAAGCTGCAGGGTAGTTAGGAGTTGGGCGAACCCATCACTTTGGTTTCAGGTATCAATGTGGACCATTGATCGTGATTAGTTTGAGCCGTTGGATCATTATAGAAAATTCAGGGATCATGAATTTGGAGAACAAACCAAATATCTTTGGTTGTGCGAAGTCTCGAGTACCGAGAAGTAGGAGCAACCGTCGGATCAGAACCTCTTCGCTATATCACGTATCAGGGTTTCAGAGGTTGGGAGGAATCAGTTTCGATTGCAGAAGTCATGATCTTGCGAGTTGTGAGGGCTCGTACAACACGTCGCACGTCCGCTTGGTGGGAACCACGTGATTGACAGGTGGTGTGACGATAAGACGCCCAGAGAGAGGTAGAAGTGGTGATAGGTGGTGGACATGTATCGTTTGAAAAAGGGAGTCAACACCCTGTTGATTTCTCACACTTCAATTTCTAGTAAGAAAGGAGTACAAAGGCTCAACAAACCAACTCATGAAGATGCGAGCCGCGAGAAGTGTTGAAAGAGTCAAACCTTCTCTGAATTTCACGTCTCATGGTTTCATAAAAGAAGGGTCTGGAGGTTCAATCCTTCAACGCGCGAAGTAGTGAAGTTGTGAGTGGTGTTAGTACTTAGCCCTAGCCAGTGGTTACGTGTGGAGGGCGCTAACAAGGAGGATCCATACCCCATCGCATCTCAGGTATTGGAGTTTGGTGAAGAAAAGTTGAGGGTCTTCGACTTGCAAACACGCGAGTTACGAAAGGCACCCACGCAAGGACCAGGTCGTGGTCGTATGGAAGTGTAAGGCTTGTGCCTGGAGTTAAGTTGGACAAGGTAGGTTTTTTTCAGGAAAGACCTGTGGATACACTCTTGTGTGTGTGAGAATTTCCGGAAGGGAAATTGAAATATTCAATCCGACTCAGAGAAGAATTAGAACGATCTTGCGTGGATCTTGGCCCGAGGGGTCGGGGTCTGCATCAAGTGGTATTAGATCATAGAAAAAGTTATTTTCTTTATATAGCTGAGAGAAAAGAGAAAATTTCTCAGCCATGCCGCCGAGAAGAAGAGATAGACCAATGCCTGATCCAGCAGTGGAGAGAGAAATGCGCGAATTACATGCTAGGATTGATGCCATGGAAAAAAAATAGAGGCACACAATTGACGTTGGTGATATCAACGAAGCTGAAAGTGAAAATGAAGTTGGACACAAAGGAGAAGAAGTCACAGTTGAAGATGTTGCAGACGAGCGCCTATTCAGGGTTGTTGCAAGGATAGGTGCCAGAGCAAAAATGGATATTCCAATGTATGAGGGAAACCTAGATGTTGAAGAGCTTCTAGATTGGATTAGAGCTCTAGATAAATACTTTGACTATGAGGATGTCAAGGAAGACAAGAAAGTTAAACATGTCTTTACTAGACTTAAAGGGCATGCAGCACTATGGTGGGATGAACTGCAGGTTGACAGATGTTGCAAGGGCAAGCAAAAAATCAAGAGTTGGGATAGAATGGTTGAAAAGATGAAAGCCAAATTTATACCCAAGGATTATCAAATCACTATGTTTCAGAGGATCCAAAATTTGAGACAGACGCTGATGTCAGTGAAAGAATACACTGAAGAGTTCTACAAGATAAACATTAGAGAAAGTCATCAGGAAAGCGATGATGAAAAGGTTTCCAGATAAATGAATGGCTGTGATATGACATTCAAGATGAGATGAGAATGATGACCCTTTGAAATGTAGAAGATGCTTATCAGATGGCTCTGAAAGCTGAAGAGAAGATGAGCCAAAATCAAGGTCAAAGAGGCCGAGGCAGAAGTCAAGCCAGAGGCAAAACAATTGCCCAAGACAGAACTCAGAAGCCTAAAGAAGAGGGAAAGAAACCTCAAACTCAACCTGAGAGAGGTGGAAGCTCACAGAGAGGGCAGTACGTTGATATAAATTATTTTCCTCGAGCCAGAGGAAGAGGAAGAGGCAGAGGAGGTGAAGTAAATTGCTTTGTCTGTGGAAAGATTGGACATAAATCCTATGAGTGTCCAGATAGAAAAAAATATGGTGGTGAAACTCACATTGTCGAAGCTCATGGACAGAATGTTGAGGCATAATATGCTGAGGGTGGAAGATCTTTGATGATGAGGAAAGTTCTCTTGAAGCCAGAGAAGGAGGCAGAGAACCCAGCCCAAAGAAACAGTCTGTTTCGAACTACTTGCAAAACTAAAGATAGAGTATGCAAAGTCATAATGGACAGCGGTAGCACAAACAATCTCGTATCTACAGAGATGGTAGAAAAGCTAGAGATGGAGACTGTTGTACATCGAAGCCCATACAAAGATTTGTGGCTACAAAAAGGACATCGGGTAAATGTCACTAAACAGTGTTTAGTTGAATTTAAAATAGGGGGATATAAAGATGAAATATTGTGTGATGTCATTCCCATGGATGTTTATCATCTATTGTTGGGTAGACCTTGGCAATATGACAAGAATGTGATTCATGATGGGAGAAAGACCACGTACACCCTGAAGAAGAATGGGAGGACACACATGTTGCTATCGATTAAAAACCAAGAGGTGAAAACAAAGATGAGCAACACTGTACTTCTCATGAGTGGGAAGGAACTTCTTAAGGAGGTTAAGAAGAAGGAAGAAACATAATTTAGTGTGGTTAGGAAGCCCATAATTTTTTTGACCAGTACAAGGATAGATGATTTACCAGAAGAAATCCAGGAATTGTTGGAAGAGTTTGATGATATAGTAGTGGATGAACTACCTTGTTCATTGCCACCTATCAGAAGTATAATCCATCATATCGCCCTTATATCTAGAGCTAGCTTACTGAACAAAACCGCGTTCAGGTTGACGCCGCAAGAAAATGAAGAAATTAAGAGACAGGTCCGGGACTTAATGGACAAAGGATTGATTTGGGAAAGCTTGAGTCCATGCACTGTTCCGACAGTGCTCAACCCAAAGAAAGATGGAGGCTGGAGAATGTGTACAAACTTAAGGGTGATCAATAATATTACCATCAGATATAGATTTCCATTGCCAAGGATGGACGACTTGATGGATTGCTTGAGTGGAGTAAGATTTTTTTCAAAGATTGATTTGAAAAGAGGATATCATCAGATCTGAATGAGAGAAGGTGATGAATGGAAGATAACATTCAATATGAATGAGGGGCTATATGAATGGCTTGTCATTCCATTTGGCTTAACAAATGCACCCAGTACTTTCATGAGATTGATGAGCGAAGTCCTGAAGGATTTCATAGGGAAATTCATCATTGTATATCTTGATGATATATTAATTTTCAGCAAGACAGAAGCGGAGCACTTAAGGCATTTAGTTGCAGTGATGAGAAGATTACAATAAGAGAAATTGATGATTAATATGAACAAATCATCATTTATGAGGACAAAACTCATTTATTTGGGTTTTGTTATCTCTGCAAATGAGATGAAAATGGATCCAGAAAAGGTGGATGCAATTAAGAATTGGCCATCGCCGAAGAGT